>JABSNV010000979.1:0-56067 GCA_024085815.1 Flaveria linearis | reverse complement strand
TACGTTCGTACCCTAATCATGGAGGAAGCGCACAAGACACATATTCTGTTCATCCTGGTGCAGACAAGATGTATCACGATCTTAAGGATCTATACTGGTGGCCAGGCATGAAGAAAGACATTGCTATGTATGTAAGCCAATGCTTGACATGCTCGAAAGTTAAGGCTGAACATCAAAAACCATTGGGATTATTACAGCAACCTGAAATTCCCGAGTGGAAATGGGAGAACATAGCCATGGATTTCATTACCAAACTCCCTAGAACAAGTAGTGGGCACGACTCGATATGGGTCGTAGTGGATCGGATGACGAAGTCCGCTCATTTCTTACCGATCCGGGAGATTACAAGATGGAAAAGTTGGCGAGATTGTACATAAAAGTTCGTGACATGGCACGGAGTGCCGGTGTCATCATATCCGACCATGACAGCCTATTTACTTCACGATTTTAGCAAACACTACAGAAAGCGATGGGCACTCGATTAGATATGAGTACCGCCTATCACCCAAAAACAGATGGCCATAGTGAATGAACAATACAAATGTTGGAAGACTGCTCAGAGCTTGTGTAATCGATTTTGGTGGTAGCTGGACACTCATCTACCATTGATTGAGTTCTCTTATAACACACAGCTACCATACAAGCATTGGATGCGCTCCATTTGAAGCATTGTATGGGAGGAAATGTAGATCCCCAGTTTGTTGGGCTGAGATTGGTGAAAGCCAGCTTACAGGCCTAGAGATCATATAAGAAACGACTGACAAGATTTTCCAAATCAAAGACAGATTAAAAGATGCAAGAGATCGCCAAAAGAGCTATGCCGACAAGCGTCGGAAGCCTCTAGAATTCAATGTTGGAGATCATGTTCTACTCAAAGTCTCTCCTGGAAAGGATTATACGATTTGGAAAGAAAGGGAAGTTAGCCCCAAGATACGTGGGACCATTCGAGATTACAGAAAGAATCGGTCCGGTGGCTTACCGATTAAGGTTGCCACAAGAACTCAGCGGTGTACACGACACATTTCACATATCAAACCTTAAAATGTGCCTGGTAGATGAAACTATACATGTGCCAATTGAGGAAATCAAGATTGATGAAAAGCTTCATTTTGTCGAAGAACCTATTGAGATCATGGATCGAAAGGTCAAACGCTTAAGTTACATAAGATACAGATCGTCCGCGTGAGATGGAACTCCAAACGAGGACCAGAATTCACGTGGGAACGAGAAGACCTGATGAAGCTCAATATCCACATCTATTCGGGGATGACACTCTTGACCTAGCACCAGTTGAATTTCAGGACGAAATTCTCTCAACTGGGAGATACTGTGACATCCGTCACCACAAGGTCCGTCATTTAAAGTGAGTTTCGTTAACTATTCTTGGAACATTCATTCCTCACCTTCATAGATTCGTGAGGTCATCATACTTGTTTGGTTATCTTTTACAGTTTTGATACCATTAGTTGCAACCTTATCATCCAAAACCTTACGGGTATCACAACCGACATCACTAACTATATTATGTTATATAATATAAACATCATTAATTACAACATATTCAGGATACAAACAACATTAAATACTTCCCTATAACTAATATAACGCGCGTTTTTAATCGTTTTCAACCGAAACAAGTTTGGGGACTTGAGGGCTAAGTGCAGGACTAAAATTGACAATTGCCAAACTAGGGCTAGGTATAAAACCCACATACCAGCCCAAGCCTTCACATTTCTCTTCTTCTTCTTCATCTTCTTCTTCCACTTTCTCCACCTCCCTTGCACCTAGAACCGCCCCATTTCTTCGTCGTGTTTTCATCGTTTAGACCACCACTACAGCTTAGACAACACGTTTCAGGTAGGTAGACGACCTTGGTCATCCATTTTGCTCGTTTTACTTATGCGAATTCTAGGGTTTCGGGTACTCGGGTTCAACCCGAGCACAAGAGGTCGTGGGAGTGCGTGTGTTACCTTTCTGAGTGTGCATTTTACTTAGACATGTTAGATAAGTGTTTCTGGAAGTCCTTGTTGTGTGAATCAGTGCACGGAGCAGCCGAAGGCTGCTCAGACTTCAGAAGTTACGAACCTACTGTTCAGGCAACTGGGTCTGTCATGCGACTGATCCGCGCGACTGGGTGAGTCGTGCGACTGAGTCCATGCGATTGGGTGAGTCGCGCGATTGAGTCCAAGCGATTGAGTGAGTCGTGCGACTGAGCCCATACGATTGTGTGTGTCGTGCGATTGAGTCATGCGGATGAGTATTGCCATGCGATTGAGTCAATGCGGATGAATGTGTGCGATTGTGCGTATCGCACGACTGAGGGTCCAGTCGTACGAATGAAAGTTCAGTTGTACGAATGAAGCTAATTCGTACGAATGAAGGCTGAATCATGCGAATGGAAGATTGAGTCGTGCGATTGGGTACTGTGTGGTACGACTGAATGCTTAGTCGCACGAATGAGGGTTCAATCATGCGAATGAAGCTGATTCGCATGATTGAGAATTGATTCGTGGAATAGAGTGTCCAGTCGTGCGACTAGTCCTGTCGTGTAATTAGGGACGTTGTGTGTAAATTCTTCCTGTGTGCAGTGTGTTGTTGTCGTGTGATGTTAAGGTGACATCGACACGGTTGCCATTGCTAATGACGATCTTTAAGATTAACACTATCGAACTTATCGATGTTATATAAAATCCAAGCGACATAACCTTTACAATAAACAGCAATCAATTTGTAACACTACTGTTTATCAAGTATTTCTCTAACAACAATAATACTTTTACACATGTTATTGACAATGGCAATGTTACTAGTACTTAGATCTACATAAGATCTATTGTGTTGTTTTATGTGCAAGTGTTACCCATGACTGAACCGATACGACCCGACCCCACTAAACAATATTATTAACATCAGGCACATCATTAATGCTTAACATAACTGTCAATAGGTGATTGACCGTTCATACATACAAGTTTGGGAAGTTTCATCATACATATTTACCACTTAACAAGTGAGTTTCATGGCCCCTTTTTACTCTCATACATCTTTAAACATTTATAAACTTGGGGGAAAAGAATGCTCACCCACTTATCTTATACCTACACGTCTTCCCTAGTGGAAGCTTAGTACTACTGCTATGGATGAAAAACTGCTGCATGATGATATCATTATTGAATACTCAATACTGCGTTACCAGTTTGCATGTTACTTGGTGATGCTACATTACTATGTGATCCTACCTGTTGGGTGATACTACTTGTTGGATGATACTACTGTTAGGTGATGCTACCTGTTGGTGATACTACTTGTTGGATGGTACTACTTGTTGGATGATACTACTTGCTGGTGATGCTACTTGTTGGGTGATACTGTTTGGCTGTGTGGTTCTTCTATGTGGTTCTTCTGTGTGGATCTTTCAGTACAACCACTAATTCCAGAAATAGGACCTAAGGATTGGTTTGGTTGTACCTACACCGTATACGCTGTGTTTGATCTTTATACGCTGTGTGGATCTTATTTGCTGTGTGATACGTTCCTTGCGGCCATTAATTCCAGAAATGGACCTAAGGATTGGTTTGGTGTAACATACACCGTATACGCTGTGTGGATCTTTATACGCTGTGTGGATCTTATTTTGCTATGTGACACTTTCCTTACGGCCATTAATTTCCGTGTGGAACCGATGACTAGGTTTGGCTGTAACTATCAATAACAGGGAAACCGCTTACATATAAATGTAAATGCGGTCACTCATATAAACTTACATGATGTTTCACTTAATTTATTTACTACTTAAAACCTGCGAGGCTCACCAACATTATTGTTGACAGTTTTGAGCATATCTTTTTAGGTAACATTGAGAACTGAAGCTCTAGGAGTGCTGCCTTAGTGGAGACCCTAGGATGCATTTTTTAGACTGAACATACATGATGAACAATTCTTTTGTACATTGTTGCAGTCTATCACTACTAACATTCTTTTGGATACTTGTTCCCGGGTTGTGGAATTACATACAAGAATACAATTTTTGTGATTATGTGAATTGTTTATGTGAATCATTACAAGTCTGTTTATGCTTATAGCTATGCTGTCGTCGATATTGACTAAACACGGCACAAGTCTCCATTTGTGTCGGTGTCTCTCATGACACGCTATGTCATTAATTACATATATTGCATCTCTATTGTTAACCATGTGTTATGACGATCCCTTCTAGCTCGCATCCCTGTGTTTCCGCTATCAGCGGGGTGTGACAGTAGGTGGCCCACTTTCATTTTGATCTGGAACGTATTCATTTTCATGTTAGGATGTGCTACTTGAGTTCAACATTTCTGGCCAACCCTGATGTGATTCGTTGCTTCTTGTTTGGGCTTTTGTATCTCAGTGGTTTCATCGGTAGCTATATAATACCAAGGGGAAAACTAAAAAGTTTGTTATTTTCTTCTTTGTCAATAGGCTTAGAGTTACCATAGGGAAATATACTTTCAGCAAAGGTTACATTCCTTGACACCGCTATTTTATCATGAATCATGTCATATAGTTTGTACCCCTTCGTTCCCGGTGGGTTACCCAAGAACACTTCCTTTCCTTTTGGTTCGAATGTATCTCCCTTGGTGTCCGTATTTAGGAAATAGGTGAGACATCCAAAAACCTTCATGTGCTCATAATCGGGTTTTCGTTCGTATAGGATCTCAAATAGGTCTTGTTGTCAATAGTCTTCGAAGGAAGGCAATTGATTATATAGGCCGCGGTCATGACACACTCGCCACAAAATATTTTTGGCAAATTTTCCTCAAATCTAAGGGCTCGTGCGCTCTCGAGCAGGTGCTTGTGCTTACGCTCCACAACACCATTTTGTTGTGGTGTGTGAGGGCAAGTCGTTTCAACAATTATTCCTTGTTCGGCATAAAACTATTCATTCGATTTGAAGTAATTCTCCCCCGTTGTCACAGTGAATCCTTTTAACTAACTTTCCAAATTAGGTCTTAACCATTTTGTGAAATCTTATTCTGCACTCACCTACTTTATACATATGTTTCAAAGTAAGACCCAAACGGATCGACTATAGTCGTCCACCATTGTTAGAAAATAGCTTGCCCCCGTAAGTGACGGATGTCTATACCTCCCCCATATATCATAATGAATTAATTCAAATCATTCCTTACTTTAATAGAGCTTATTTGAAAGGGTGATCGGGTATGCTTAGCCTTAGCAATGAGTCACAATCTACGGTTTTAAAAGAAGCGTTCTTAACAAAATTAAAATGAGAGTGTTTGTTACTAGTGGTATGACCTAGTCTTTTGTGCCATATGTCGGTGGTGGACGTCATTGCCTTCCTTTTATTATCTACCATCTTGATCCGATATAATCCGTGCTTGCATTTACCCACTCCAATCACTTCCCTTGAATGCAAATCCTGAATGTAACAAAACTCAGGGAAAAATGTTATGGAGCATTGTTGCTCTCTTGATAGGCGACTTACGGATAGTAGATTGCATCTAATTTTGGTACATTTAAGACTCCCTTAATAGTGGTTCCATTTGGCAAACGACAGTTTCCTCTACCCTCAACGGGTATGAAATCACCAGTTGGTATCATAACATGAGACTCATGAATGGACATTGTTTTACCTTCTAGCCATTCGGCTTTGTGTGTTATATGTTCGGTGCAACCCGAATCAATTATCCAATCATCACTTGATTATCTTGTCTGCCATGTTGGCTTCTCGTGGCAGCCCATCCTTTTTGTGCCCATAACAACCGCAAAAATCACAACACCCTCTTTGATCAGTCTGGTTGCCTTCGGAAGCATGATAAAGAATGGTGAATTGGTGCTGACATGAGTTTCTTCCTTTTTCTTTCCATCGGACATGGCTGTGGATCAGAGTAGGGGGCGATATATTTTTTTTGTATTTGTTTATTGAGCGATTTAGGATCTTCGCTCTGATACCATAAAATTTTGGTACCAACGGGTTGAATAAATAAAATATTAATTAAAAAAATTATTAATTATAAAATGATTGACTAATACATGATACGATTGAAATTATATATGAGTAATAACTATAATTAATAAAACAAAATATGAAACTTTTAATTTTTTTGTTTTTTCAAAGATAAATTAAACATTTTATTTTAAAATGTGTGTTAAAAAATTTATTTTTAAAAATTCCTTACTATAACTCCTTATTTTAATTATTTTATTTTATAAAAAATTACTTTAAAAAATCAATTCTAAAATATTACATAAAAATAGTTTTATTTTTTAGAAAAACTTTTTATAAAAAACTATCTCTATAGAAATAACATTAGTAAAAATTCTCTTTCTTAATCTATTAAAAACTAATTATAATATAAAAATAAATAGATAATATTATTAGTAAATAATATGGTTATTTAATATGAGAGAGAGTGGAAAAAATTTTGATGAGAATGAATGTTGTTGGACCAAAAGAACTATGAGCCAGATCAAAAAAACCTTTAAGTCCCACAAGACATCACAACAACTATTAAAGGCCTCATCAGCTGTTTGATAAATACTGAAGACTTCAACAGCTGAAGACTAAAGTACTGAAGATCAACAGCTGAAGACTAAAGTGCTAAAGACTTCAACAGCTGAAGACTAAAGTACTGAAGATCAACAGCTGAAAACTAAAGTACTGAAGATCACAGCTGAAGTACAAAGACTGAAGACAAAGACTGAAGACATCAGCTGATGTAAACAACTGAAGACATCAGCTGATGACAACAACTGAAGTTCAAGTCTGAAGTCCAAGTACTGAAGCCTTCAGAGTTTGTCACAACAGCTGAAGAAGTATTCTTTAGTTGTTGAGATGGTTTCCTTTCAGTCTTTTCTTTTCAGTAGTTTGTTTTGTAATTCAGTACTTGTAAACGACTGAAGAGCATGTTCTTCAGTCGTTGTAGTTTCAGTAGATATAGTTCAGTAGTTTCTTTTCAGTAGTTGTAGTGATAGTTAACACTTAGTATTTTTGTAAAAGATGTCAGCTGTTTGACATCTTCAGTACTTGTGTTAACTTTCTGTAGTTTGTTAAATAACAGTTATATGTCACTATCAAGTGACATCAGCAGACGTCATCTTTCCTATAAATGAAAGATGACCTAGTTGTAATGTTACCGAAGCATATATTGAATGAAATAATCCTTTGTGCAGAAACTTTCTCTAATTCTATAATCATACTTTTTCATTGATAAATCTCTTGTGTTCTTGTTTGAATTTGTTAATTCGTGTGCTAATTCCGCTGCAAATCTAATCTAATTGATCAAAGTAGATGCTGAGATCCTTTCAAATGGTATCAGAGCAGGTAATCATTGATTGATTTAACAATTGACCATTGAAACTACTCTTTTGCTATCTACGTTTGATCGAATTAGCAAATTTGCAAGAATCGATTATAGAGATTGAGTTTCTGTTGCTTCTGGTCATTCAATTTGAGGTTCTAAGTGGTTTTGAGCTAGAATTGTTTAGTTTACCTTGAATTTGTCTGAATTCTAAAATGGCGACACCACAAATGATCCTCACAATACTGGCTCCTCAACAAAGCCTCCGATGCTTGTTAGGAGTGAGTATAACATATGGCAACGACGTATGCTCCATCATCTGTCTATCAACAGCGCTGGTTGTTGGAAATCAGTGGTGCATGGACCATACAAGCTTATGGTGAGTGTTCCTGAATCAAATGAGAAGGTTCCGAAGAAACCTGATCAATATTCGGATGAAGATCTAAAGCTGTTCGAAATTGATGCTAAGGCCCATGGAATTCTGGCCATGGCACTGCCTAATGAAATCTATTCAGGGCTTATGCATCATGAAACTGCTCATGATCTCTGGGTTGCTCTGAAGGAGCAATTTGAAGGAACTGATGAGGTCTTAGCAAACACTAGGGAAATCCTTGCCCAACAATATGAGACATTCTCTCATAGGAGGGTGAGACTCTGACTCAACAGTTTGTGTGATTGTCATGTTTTGATTTCTGAGCTGAAAATGGTTAAACAAGTATTCAAACAGCCAGATGAACAACCGATTCCTCAGATCACTTCCTCAGAGATGGGACACATACACTATTGTCCTACGCTCTAGTGCAAATCTGAGCACTCTATCTCTCACCCAACTTCATGGGAAACTGCTTACATTTGAAAGAGAGATAGAACAGAAAAGGAAGTTGTCATCATCTGGTAAGCTCACTGATGACTTTGTATCAGGCAATACTGCACTAATAGGTCAGGAATCAGAATATGCTGCATCAGAGAGTGCCTATGATGAGCATATTGATTCTCTACTAATAATGATCATGCTTTTGTTGGTGTTGATGGTAGTTCAGGTGGTAGCAGTGATAACTTGTGTTTTCTGATGGAGGATCTGAAGGGCATTCCAGATGATGATCTGGAAGAGATGGATATTTTGAGCCAAATGGCAATGATTAATATCAGATCTCAAAAGTTCTACAAAGAACTGGTAGAAAATTCCCTGGACTCTCTGGCAAAACCAAAGTTGGTTTTGACAAGAGCAAGTTGAGGTGTCACAAGCGCCATAGGCTTGGACACTTTGCTAGAGAGTGTAGATCATCTGGATCTAACTCATCAGCACCCTTTGTGACTTTTCCAAGCAATAGCTCACAGAACAAAGGGCAACATTCCACCAGTTCTGGTCATCCATCACAAGCTCAGTCATCACCTTCGTATTTTGTCCCTCAAGGTCATATGCCATATCCTTACCCCTGCTTCTACATGCCACAGACCAGTCAAGCTCAAGCACCCATTGCTCAAAAACCACATGCTCTTCCTGAACCTCAACCATTAATCTCATCAATAATCTCAACCTCAACAACATAGCTTTTTCACCCCAGGAGTTGTTGACTGGAGCAGTTTACCAGATGATATGTCTGGTCATGAACAACAGTTTCCTGGTGCTGGTCAACATGGTGGTGACAATCCTTTTGGAAACCTTGCTCTCATGGCCCTGGAGTCTGCTGATAGCTCATCCTCTAATGCCTCCATATCATAGGTATCACAGGTATCCTCTGAGGCTAAAGCCAAGTTATGTTCTGAATCATGCATAGCCACATTTGCATCTATTAGAGAGGCAAATGTAGCTTTAATTACCAAAAACATTGAGCTAGAGCAAATAATTTCCAAAGAAAAGCTGAATTTGAGTCTATGCTTAATGATAAGAATGATGAGATTTATAAACTTAAATGCCAAATCACTGATGATAAGGCTAGGGAAGAGGTACTTCTAGAGAAGTACAGAGACCTCAAAGAAACACTTGCAGCTACCCAGGTAGATTGTGATCGCTGGTACAATCCTGCAAGGGTTTTGAAATGCTTTTCAGCAAGCGGATAACAATCAGCTTCCAATGTGAAGTTTGGCATTGGTTATAATCACACTGCTCCTCCTACAGATTTTACTCCCAGAGCAAAAGTAGAATCTGATGGAGAAAGCAATAACCAATCCTTCTCATCATGTGATTTACTATCTGATACATCACCATCAGAGGTTGAAGTCAGCATTAATTCCTCACAGAACCAATCACTGATATTGATGGTTCAAATGCTGGCACTCACATAATCAAAAGTTGATCACTTCAGGTGTTATCTCACAAAGTACTGAAAGTACTGAAGAGCAAGTTATAACACCTGAAGAACAAACCTAAACTACTGCAAGTACTAAAGGGATGAAATTGTAAGTAGAAAGGGTGGGAAAACTACTAAAGAAGATATCAGGAAAGCAAGTACTGCAAGGAAGAAACTGCAAGTACTGATAGCAAACTGCTGAAGAACAAGTCTTCAGTAGTTTCATCTTCTTCAGCAGATGATCAACTAAAGATGAAGAAAAAGCCATGTGAAATATGTGGCTTATTCAATCATCTTACTGATGATTGCTGGTATAAAAAGGGCTCCAAACTCAAACACAATGAGAACATTAAAAAGAAAATGGACAAAATGAAAACTGAGTTTGAGACCAAGTTTGTGCCAGCAACATCAAAACTGTAACCCAAAGTCTAAAAAGAAATCGAAAAAGGAAGGGGTTAATCAGGCAACAGCTGAGGTTGCTCAAAGGAAGATGGTACAACACAGGATTCCATCAAACTCAAGTACTAATCTGTCTGATGAGCTGAAGACTTTATCACAAAATCAGACATAACTTGTTATGATGGTTCAACATCTATTAGGGAGAGTTAACCAAATAGATGCTCCTGTGTTGAAACCACAGAAAGGAAATGTAAGCCAAAGGAATCCTCTTCTACATCATCTCCCTCACCTTAGGCTGTTACTCATAACAAACTAGTTAGTATACCATCTGTTGATGAGAACAGACCCAAAACCAAAAGGTTCGGGTATCAAAACCTAACTAATTTGTTGTGATGATTGCAGGGTTCTTCAGCATGCCAAAGAAGCATCTGTTATGTAGACAGTGGAGGATCCATGCATATGATAGGGAGCAACTCTCTTCTTGATGACTACTCTCAAGGAAAGAAGGGGTTTGTCTCTTTTGGCAATGATTCTAAGGGTTACATCATCAGCAAAAGCTTTGTTTCCAATGGGGAAATAAGGTTTGATGATGTTAACCATATGGAGAATCTCAAGTACAACCTCTTGAGTGTCAGTCAAATGTGTGATAAAGGCCATGTTGCTCTTTTCACCAGTCAGAACTGCAAGATTCTGTCATCTAAAGTTATGAGTTTGATTGACAAGGTGTTGGATGATCATACTCTCCTGAAGGCCAACAGGGCATGAAGAGTATATGCCTTATATCTTTTCATGAAAATAGATCTAAAAGGCCATCCTTGCCTATTCTCTAACGCTTCTCCTCAATAATCTACTCTATGGCATAGAAGGCTGGGTCATGTGAATCTCAAAACATGAACCAGTTGATACACCATGGTTTAGTAAGAGGGTTGCCTATGAAGGAGTTCAAATGTGAAGACAACTGCACTGCTTGTTTAAAGGGAAAGCAAGACAAAGTTTCATTTCCTCAATAGAAGAGCCAAAGTCCTCTGCCTGCTTGCAATTACTGCATATGGATCTTTTTGGTCCTGTCAGAGTGATGAGCATGGCAAAGAAGAAATACTGTCTGGTAATTGTGGATGATTACTCCAGATTTGTATGGACTTTCTTTTTGCATTCCAAAGATGACGCTGCAAAAGCTATTATGAACTTTGTATTATATGTGGAGAAGCAGTATTCCCTTCCAGTCAAGTGTGTGAGGAGTGATAATGGCATAGAATTCAGAAATCACACACTTGATGACTTCTAACTGTCAAAGGGAATCAAGAGGCAGTTTAGCATTCCAAGAACTCCTGAACAAAATGGAGTGGTGAGAGAAAGAACAGGACCCTTATTGAAGCTGCAAGGTCAATATTGGCTGATTCAGGATTGCCACTGACCTTTTGGGCTGAAGCTGTCAACACAACTTGCTATGTGCATATAGAGTGTTAGTGAATCAAAGGTTGATGAAGACTCCTTATGAAGTAATACATCATTTGGCCCCTTTGATTTCATTCTTTAGAGCATTTTGGTGTCCATGTTACATTCTCAACACAAGCAATCCACTCCAGATGTTTGAATCAAGGTGGATGCAGGGTATTTTGTTGGTTATTCATCTACTTGCAAGGCATACAGAGTATTCAACTGCAGAACAAAGATAGTTGAAGAGACTTTGCATGTGAAGTTTAATGAATCTTCAAATGACAAGATTCCACAAATCCTATGGAGTTATTTGATTTGGACATACTGTAATATGTTCCTTATCAGGCTCCAGCTGTTGCTCCTGTCAACAGTTCTCCACCTGGTGGTACTGATGATGATGTTGCCAGTACTCACCTTTTCAGGTTTAGTGACCAACTTCCTGAGTCATCTAAACCTGATGCTCCTGCCTGCCTTCAGCAGTTCCATCCACAACAAATGCTGATGAGATTTCTGAATCATCTACTTCATTTGAGTTGCCATCTCCAACATGGTTTCAAGAATCTGCATCACCATCTGTTGCTGCTGAAGGTCCTACAAACACTTACATAGACCTCATTGTTATCAAGAGCTGAAGGATCACCCAATGTCTCAAATCATTGGTGATATCAATGCTGGAGTTTCAACAAGAAGTCAATTGTCCAATTTCTGCTTCTATGCTCTCTTCATCAGTCAGCAAGAGCCAAAGAACTACCATGTTGCATTAAGAGACAATGGATGGGTAAAGCAATGCAGCTTGAGCTTCTTCAGTTCAAAAAGCAGCAACTGTGGGAGCTTGTTCCTTTACCCCAAGGTAAGTGTGCAATAGGCACTAAATAGGTGTTTAGGAATAAAACAGATAAAAGGGCCAAATTGTTAACAACAAGGCCAGACTGGTTGTACAGGGGTTTGCACAAGAAGAAGGTATTGATTATGATAAACCTTTGCCCCTGTAGCCAGACTGGAGGCAATTAGATTGTTTTTAGCTTATGCGCTTTTCATAATCTTAAAGTTTTTCAAATGGATGTCAAAAGTGCATTTTTATATAGTAAAAAAAAGAAGAGGTTTATGTGTGTCAACCACCAGGCTTTGAGGATAATAAACATCCAGATTGGGTGTATAAGCTTGATAAGGCTCTTTACGGGTTGAAACAAGCTCCTAGAGCCTGGTATGAAACATTTTCTAACTTTCTTCTTCAAAATAATTTCACTAGAGGCTCCATAGATAAAACTTTATTCATTAAGAAAGTAGGGCAGCATAAGCTAATTGTTCAAATTTATGTTGATGATATAATTTTTGCATCTTCTGATCCACAGTTGTGTGATGAATTTACAAAATTAATAAAAAGAAGTTTGAAATGAGTGCCATGGGAGAATTACAGTTCTTTCTAGGTTTGCAAATCAAACAAGGACTGATGGAATCTTCATTCATCAGTCCAAATATACAAAAGATCTTTTGCATAAGTTTGATTTACAAAACTGTAAGCCCTGTTCTACTACCATGAGCAGCACCACATAACTAGATGTTGATTAGAAAGGTAAAGCGTTGATGAAACCCTTTACAGATGTATGATTGGGTCCTTGATGTACCTTACAGCTTCTAGACCAGACATTACATTTGCAACATATGTCTGTGCTAGATTTCAGGCCGCACCTAAAGAATCCCATTTGATTGCAGTCGAAAGGATCTTCAGATATTTGCAAGGTACTCAATCACTAGGACTTTGGTATTCCACTGGGCACTCTTGCAAATTAGTTGCTTTCTCAGATAGTGACTATGCAGGGTGCAAAGTCACTAGAAAATCAACTCCTGGTGGATGCCAATTTCTAGGCAATTGTTTAGTTTCTTGGCAGAGAAAGAAACAAACATCAATTGCTACATCCCCTGCTGAAGCTGAATACATTGCTGCTGCAAGTTGTACATCCCAGGTACTCTGGCTTCAGAATCAGTTGTTGGATTATGGCATTACAGAGACTAAGACACCATTACTCATGGATAGTGCTTCAGCTCTTTGTATTGTTAAGAATCTAGTCCAGCATTCTAGGACTAAACATATTGAGATCAGACATCATTTTATTAGGGATTGTTATGAAAAAGGTCTGATTGATCCAAAGTTTGTTCCTAGTGCTGATGAGCTTGCAGACATATTTACTAAGCCTTTAGACAGTGCAACTTTTCAAAATCTTGTACTAAGGCTTGGTATGCTGCAGCTAGAATAAATTGACTAATACTGATGCTCTTAGGTCAAGTGCTGATGAGCATCAGTATACAAAAGTCAAATATAAGTACTGATGTGTTATTTAGTCCTCAGAAATTTTCATAACCACTGAAGACTAAAACACTTCAAAGTACTGAAGTGCATTATTTGTTGAAAACAACTCATGTAGTTACAACTACTGATGAGGTTATAACTACCGATACCTAGTTTTCATAAATAAGTACTGAAGAACAAATTTTGTCCACAAGTACTGATGAGTAATTATACTCATAAGTACTGAAGATAATATTTGTTCACAAGCTCTGAAGAGTATTTTCTTTTATCAGATCTTCTGAACATCTGTTCACAAGAGCTGAAGAATAAATATTCAGAAGAGCTGAAGGCTAATGAAACATCTGAAAATCAGGCAAAGTCTGATGAGTAAATGTTGAGGTCAGACTGAAACAACTGAATTGACGACAACAGCTGATGAGTAAATTGTACTCTTCAGCTGATTTCAACATCTGCTGTTTCATATCCAACAACTGAAGGACAAAACCATGTCTACAGTAGTTTTACAACTACTGATGACTAACACCAATTCCTCAGTTGTTTACAACAACTGAAGCAAAACTATGTCTTCAGTAGTTTACAACTACTGATGACTAACACCAAGTCTTCAGTTGTTTACAACGTCTGAAGGCAAAACCATGTCTTCAGTAGTTTACAACTACTGATGACTAACACTGAGCTTTCAGTCGTTTACAACCTCTGAAGGTTAAAACCATGTCATTGGTCCTTTCAAACAACTGATGACTAACACCAAAACCTTCAGTCGTTTCCTTTCAGCTGTTTCATAACCATTATAAATACCAAACCCTAACTTCAGAGTTTTTCATTCTCTCATAACCTAACGTCCAAAAACTCTGAAGCCTCTCTCCTCACATTAATGGCACCATGCAGCTTAAACCTCGACACAACTCTGTTGCCTACCTGACCAAATCACCATTTTGGACCAAGTTCGATAATGCCATTGATCTCATGGTCGATTCCCCATACCAAACGGCCTTCCTCATCAATCCTGCAATATGCGCCGACTCCCTACAACAGTTCTGGATGAACGTCACCCTCACTGGAGAGAATGACGCCGAGGTCTCTCTCCAGTCTTTCGTCAACAACCATAAGGTGGTCATCACTCCGGCAATCCTTCGCCAAACCCTAAAACTAGATGATGCCACCTTCCCCACTGGATATCCAAAGGGCACCACTGATCTATCCTTTGCCCACCATGGATACCAGGGTAACCTCAGTGCTTCTACCATCCTAAAGAAGCATTTTCATGACGCAGAACGCCTTATATTCCACATGGTGAATGTCTGCTTAGCCCCAAAAACCTCTTCATGGGGCCAAATGTCCTCCAGGTGGCAGCAGGTATTATTTTCTATCATTGAGCAACAAAACTTAAATTTTTCTGAAAATAATCTTTTTAGAACTTAAGGAATAGCCTCAAAACCTATTGCTAACCGCTGGATATTATATCCACGATTCATAATGGCCATTATAGAGAACCAGTTAAAAGCTGAGGGACTTGTTGGCCTTGGAGTCCCTGCCATGGCTGTATTGCCTGAGGTATACTCCAGGCACAACTCTGACCAGACACTTAAAAAGGCTGCCAAGCTGCGAAAACCCACGCAGCTGGAACCCACAGCCTCCACCCCCAAATCCAAAGTCCCCACCAAACCCAAACACAAGAAAACCCAAAAAGGCTACTTAGGGAGATGAGTCCCCTGAGGATGCCCCTGCAACACAAAGGCAGGATATATCTACTGGCGTTAATCCCCTAGTAGATACAAGGACTCCACCAGCTTCAACCGCTCAGGCATCCTCTCAATAGGAGCCTGAAGCAACCATATTAGGGGCACCCACACATCTGGAACCTTTCTTACTTGAGGAGGTTGCCAAAAAGCACCAATCTCCCCGGGTGCACACTGCTTCTACCCCATCTCCTACTGCAACCGCCCCTCAAAGTCCAACCATTATCATTGCAAAAATGCTGACTCAGCTCAACATGCCCCCTCTCCCCAGGAACCTATAACAACTGGGCAAACCCCAACCAGTGAGAGGGAGGAACAAAGTGTTGCTGAGAGCCCACAGTATAGGGATTATCATGTTCAAGTGTGAAAGAGGAGATCAGAACATCTGGTGAGGCTGCCACTTCCCCTGATTCAGTACATGAGCAGGATGAAGCTGGTACTATAGCTAAGTCCTCACCAGAGGCAACTGCCGATGAAGGTTCTAATCCTGAGGCAGGAAGTCCCCAGTACCAAGAACAGGGGCACATGTGTATACTGAGCCACACTCAGCACATGTACATCCTGATTCAATCAGGAGGTCAGGTGATTCAGCAACAGCTGATGATGACCTGGGCTTCTTTTATGATGTTCTAGCCCAAAACACTATTCTTGAGGAGGAGGTAAGTAGATTAAAAGATCTACTTGCTCAACTCTCTCAAGAATCAAGTCCATCTGCCACCAAATAACCCAACAGATGGCACCTTCATCTGAAGGTCTCACAAACGCCGAGCCACTCCTAAAATCTCGGCCACCAGCCTCTGATCTGGCACTATTTCTCAGGGACAAACCCCCTGAGCAAATAGCTGCTATCTTTCAAAATTCCTTGCCTCTCATCACACCTATTATCACTGATATAGTGATCAAAACCCTTGATGAGAGGCTTCCCTCTGTATACAACCCCTGGTGGAGGATGTTGTGGCAAAAAGGCTTTCTGACAGTCAAACCCTTGCAACCAATGCAACAAAAAGGGGGAGCCTTAGTCAGTGAAAGCAATGAAAAGAAAGAGGATTGAGGAAGAGAAAGAAAAGAAACTGAGAAAGAGGTGGAAATAGAGAAGGAGTTAGTGGTGAAGACTAAGAAGGAGAAGGAGGTTGAGAAGGGAACTGAAATATAGAAAGTGACTGAAAGTGCAAAAGACTATCATGTCACATACAAGAAGAAGAAGAAAGAAAAGGAGTCTGAGAAGAAGTTGGATGAGCTGATAAAGGAAGCTGATGCCGAACACAGCCGATCAATGGATAACATCATTGATCAGTTTTTAGGCAAGGTTTTGACACTAAACAACTTGACTCAAAGATCCGGAAATTAGAGGTACAAGAGATAGAGAATCGATGGAATTGCTATAGCCAAGAAGAGAAGAAGAGACTTGAGGCTATGGCAAGGTTCACTTCGAAGTATCTGGGAGATCAGTCCTGGAGATCAAATCATGACTAGGGACAGCATCTTGGAAACAACCACCAAGATCTGTCGTCTGAGGTATTTACCAAGGGGCTGGTCATAGAAGCCCAGAGTGAAGCAGGTGCTAGGAACAGGACTGCTCTAGCCAAGACACCAAATCTTCACTCACATCCAAACTGCTAGAACACCTGCCAAATTCCACACTCAAACACCCACTACCACAACCCACAAAACCACTCCCTCATCCACAAAACCAATAGCCATGATGAGCCCCCTTGAAGAGGAAGAGAAGGTGGTTGAGGCTTGAAGATGAAGAAGAAGATGATGATGAGGAAGAAGATAGGCTGCCTATCTCAGCTGTACTTACATTGCCTAAGGCCAAAGTCTCCCTTCAAAATCACTCCTGAGCTTCAAAGACGACTACTGTGAAAGTGAGCTAGAAGAAGAAGAGCTTCACAAACATCATGATGAGGAATTGTTGAAGAGGGTAGACAAAGCATATGCAGCCTCCTCATCAATCATAAGTATAGGAGGAAACAAGCTCAGAGTACACACTCTCAAGCACACATTTCAATATCAGAGAGAGAGAGTGAGGGGATTGGCCTGATCCCAGGGTGTCTCACAGGATTCAAAAGAGAAACATTCCTCGGAGATACAATTGGCAAGTGAAAAAGATTGTAGATGCAGTGATCACACTTGCCATTGTAATATCACCCTGGAAATCCTTGAAGATTTCAAGAAGGCCTATACATCCAACATGCCCCACAAAAGATGCTGGAAAATAGAATGGTGAAAACGGGGCTGGTGTATAAGAGGCTTGATGAAATCAGGAAGGATGAGCTCCAACTGTTACTTGAGGGTAATCACCGGATGAGTTTGCTTACAGAGAGATCACAACAGTGGAGCTCAAAATGGAAAACAGGTCAAATACCTATCTGAGTTCTATGGGTCGAAGGATTCTTTGAAGGTGAGGCTGAAGAGCTACCATGGAGGAACAGATTGTATTCTTGGAAGCCTACACTAGAGAATCATATAGGCTCATAGTTGTGAGTAGATCTCATGGATGGGGTACAACATCCTGTGTCCAGTTCCCCAAGACAGAGTTCCCATCCATCCTTTGTCAATCAGATTCTTGGGACTTCTTCCCAGGCCTGTGCTGACAAGGGTCACCTGAGCTGATCTAGAAGACAAAAGACCAATCTTTCTGCCTTAATAAGTGGGACACTTCAATAAGCTTAAAGGTTTTGGCTGCATTCGTTTAGGGGGAGATTGTTGGACCAAATAACCAATGAGCCAGATCAGAAAAACCTTTAAGTCCCACAAGACATCACAACAACTACTGAAGGTCTCATCAGCTGTTTGACAAAGACTAAAGACTTCAACAGCTGAAGACTAAAGTATTGAAGATCAACAGCTGAAGACTAAAGTGCTGAAGACTTCAACAGCTGAAGACTAAAGTACTGAAGATCACAGCTGAAGACTAAAGTACTGAAAATCAACAGCTGAAGTACAAAGACTGAGGACAAAGACTGAAGACATCAGCTGATGTAAACAACTAAAGACATCAGCTGATGACAACAATTTAAGTTCAAGTCTAAAGTTCAAGTACTGAAGCCTTCAGAGTTTGTCACAACAGCTGAAGAAGTATTCTTCAGTTGTGTTGATGGTTTCCTTTCAGTCTTTTTTTTAGTAGTTTTTCTTTGTAATTCAGTACTTGTAAAATGACTAAGGGCATGTTTTTTAGTCGTTGTAGTTTCAGTAGTTATAGTTCAGTAGTTGTAGTGATAGTTAACACTTAGTATTTTTGTAAGAAGATGTCGGCTGTTTGAATCTTCAGTAGTTGTGTTAACTTTCAGTAGTTTTATGAAATAACAGTTAGATGTCCTATCAAGTGACATCAGCTGACGTCATCTTTCCCTATAAAAGGAAAGATGACCTAATTGTAATGTTGCCAAAGCATATTGAATGAAATACATCTTTGTGCAGAAAATTTCTCTCATTCTATAATCGTACTGTTTCATTGATAAATCTGTTGTGTTCTTGTTTGAATTTGTTAATTCGTGTGCTAATTCCGCTGCAAATCTAATCTAATTGATCAAACTAGATGCTGAATCCTTTCAAATGTGATGGTGACATGTGGCATACTCATTTACCCTTTTTTTAGAGTAGGAATATATAGTAAACAATTCAAAACAGATTAACTAGAAAGTAACATTGTTATATTTGCATAGCCAATTTTCCTTCCTAAAAGAACCTACTGGGATTAAGGCATGAGTATTAAGGAAGCTGTGTTGGTTAACAAACTTTATGGAGGGCAATAGAAAGTTAATGGAATATGAAGACTTGAATGATGAAGATATTGAGATAGATTCGGATGATGATAATGGTGCTCAAGCTATAAACTGAACACTGATCAGGGAGATGTTATGGTTGTGGATGATGTTGGAGTGATCCAAGAGGCTTATCAGAATGATATGTCCTCACAAAAATCTAACAACCAAGTATGACTTGTATTCTTACATGGAATGTCAGAGGCCTTAATAGCAAGAAACATCAGGATCAAGTTCTCAATTGATTGCTGAGAATGATATTAAGGATTGCTGTATTCTTGAATCTCACGTACATCCCCTAACCTCCAGAAGGTATGCTCTAGAGTATTCAAACACTAGGATTGGGTTTCAAATAACAATATAGTCAAAACTACGTGAGGATTATTGTTGGCTGGAACCGAGTTTTTTGGAGCTTATGGTAATAGATCATGGGGGTCACGTCATTAATTGTCTAGTTAAAGCAAAAGATGGGCAACAGAAATTCTATTACTCTATTGTGTATGGGCATGTCAGAGCTGGGGGAAGGAAAGATTTATGGATGGAATTGGAAAATTTGGAGCTGTTGTTAGGGATGACCCATGGCTTATAACTAGTGATTTTAATGCTATTATGAGTCCTCATGAATGTTCTACAGGTATCTCTAACATAAGTACTTCGATGGAAGATCTTAAAATGTGTTGCATGAATTGCTCTATTAAAGATCTCCCTAGTTCAGGTCTGAAATTCACATGGAATAATTCTCCGGGCTGAGTTGATGGGGTTCTTAAAAAGCTTGACAGGGTATGGGCAATTTAAACTTTATGACAAGATTTTGTGATGTGCAGACTAAATTTCTTCCTTATTCTACTTCTGATCACTTTCCAAGTGTGTGAAAATCCCAGGAAAAAGAAAGTGGATTATTAAATCATTCGGATTCAAAACTTCCTGACAAACAAGAAGGAATTCATCAGGTTGTCCAGATGGGCTGGAAGGAAAATGTCAATGGATGTGGTATGTTTGTGGTTACTTCTAAATTAAAAAGACTGAAGAAACTCTGAGGGATCTAGGAAGAGAAAAAGGTCAACTAAGTACAAGAGTTTATTTCCTTGAAAAGAGTTGAAGAAAGTTCAAATTGAAGTTGAAAGAGATCCTCATAATGCTATTATCCGGGAAGAAGAGATGGCCTATGTCTATGCCCTAAAAGAAGCCATGAGGGATGAAGAAATTCAACTTAAGCAACAAGCTAAGGTTGAATGGCTTGCTACTGGGGACCAGAATACTAACTACTTTCATAAAGTAGTTACAGGAAACCAAAGCAGGGATAGAATTAACTCTATCACTGATTCTTCTAGAAGATTTTATGATGGTGATTGTGTGTGGGAAGCTTTTCTTAAACACTTTAGTGAATTTTTGGGTAAAGCCCCGGCAGTTGAAGTTGTTAATGATCCTCAAACTTTATTTAAAAAACTCTCCCAAGAAATATTGCTGAAAGTATGATTACCTGGTGTCTAATGAAGTGATTAAAGCTTCCATGTTCGATATTGATGATAACAAAGCTCCTGGGCGAGATGGGTACACCTCAAAATTCTTTAAAGTTGCTCGGGATATAGTTGGAACTGATGTGTGTGTTGCAGTGAAACAGTTCTTTAAGAATGGAAAATTGTTAAAAGAAGTTAATGCCACCTTAGTCTCTCTTGTCAGTTAATGCCACCTTAGTCTCTCTTGTCAGTTAATGCCACCTTAATCTCTCTTGTTCCAAAGTGTTCTCACCCTCATTCAGTAACTGATTACAGACCTATAGCTTGTTGTAATGTGATATACAAATGCATCACTAAGATATCTGTAATAGAATCAAAGGCTCTCTAGAGTTGCTTATCGATTTAAATCAATCAGCTTTCATAACAGGAAGGAAAATTATTGATAATGTTCTTCTTACTCAAGAGCTCATGAGGCATTATCATAGAGAGCGAGGTGAACCTAAAGTTGCTCTTAAAATTGATTTGCAGAAAGCCTATGATACTCTGAATCATGATTTTCTTGAATTCTGTCTTCATAAATATGGTTTTCATCCATGTATGGTGTATTGGATCATGCAATATCTAAGATCAGCTTCATATTCTATCAATGTGAATGGTGTGAGTTATGTTTTCTTTAAGGGGGTAGGGGATTGAGGCAAGGGGATCCAATGTCCCCTTATCTCTCACCTTAGTCAGGGAGGTCCTATCTTTGATTATTAAGAGAAGGATTAATGACAGTGAAGACTTTAAGTATCATTGGAAATGAAGTGAATTAAAGATCTCCAATTTATGTTTGCTGAAGATTTGTTGATATTTGCTTTTGCTAATGAGGCCTCTGTTATGCTGATTAAAAAGCCTTAGAAGAATTCAGTGTTTTTTGTCTTTTGCCAAATCTCAACAAGAGCACGACTTACTTTGGCCATGTTCCTACGGGGTTAAAAACAGAATTTTGAACCTTCTTCCCTTCAAAGAAGGAAAACTTCCAGTCAAATACCTAGGTATCCCTTTGTTGTCATAAACATTACACTTTAATATTGTCAGGGGCTAATTGAGAAGGTGAAGAAGAAAGTTAATGAGTGGAAAATAAATTTCTATCTTTTTGCGGGTCGATTAAACTTATTAAGTCGGTGTTATCTTCAATGCAATTTATTGGGCATCTATTTTCCTCTTACCAGTCAATGTGATTGAAGATGTGGCAAGACTTCTAAATGATTTCTTCGGGCCCCTACGGAGAATATTAAGGGTAGAGTCAGAGTTTGTTGGTCTGAAGTTTTGTTTACCAAAATCTCAAGGAGGTTTAGGTATTAAATCTCCGAGAATAAAAAACAAAGCCTTGTTGCTAAACTAATATGGAATATATATCTAGGCATTAAAATATATGGACAAGATGGATTGAGACTCAAATTAGCAGGGAGGAAATTTGGGAAATGCAAGCTAAATATGGTGCATGTTGGAGTTGGAGGAATATAATTCAGTGTAAATAAGAATTTGGCCTTTCTGTGTTAGCTTGTTAGGCAATGGATGTAATACTTCTGTTTGGCATGATAATTGGCATCCTCTTAGTCCTCTGGCTGCTTTTATAAGTACTAGAGAAATATACAGAGTGGGGCTGAATAATTCTTGTAAAGTTAAAGATATTGTTCAGAATGGAGTATGGAACTGGCCTGAGGAGTGGAAAATTAAATATCCTGAGTTATTTGTGTGTCCTCCTCAAACCCTCAACCATTGAAAAGAAGACTGCTATATGTGGAGAACTACTAATGGTAAGACCAGTCAATTTCTCACAAGAACTGCTTTTTATGATTTGTGTGGGACACATGATGAGGTTAAATGGTCGAAGCTGCTTTGGTTCAGCCAATGTATTCCTAGGCATACTTTTGTGATGTGGATGGCTATCAAAATAGGCTTCCTACTCAGGATAGACTTATGAAGTGGGATAATACAAAACAAGCAGTGTGTCTTTTGTAATAGCTATAATGACTCTCATGGCCACTTGTTCTTTGACTACAAGTATCCAAAGGAAGTCTGGAATAAAATTAAGTGTCATGACAAGAATGAATGATCTCCCTGATGACCTGGTGGCATGTATTGAATACCTTGTTGACAAGCCTATCAATAAAAGGTATAAAAGTGTTCTACAAAGATTAATATTGGCAGCTGGGGTTTACTTTATATGGCAAGAAAGAAATCTAAGAAGTTTTCAAGACAAACATAGAAATGTTGATGAATTGTGCAAGCAAATTAAGGAAAATATTAGAAACCGTCTGTTGGGGTTAAAAATTTATGCTTCTCAGGACACTGTGGAGGGAAGCAAAATATGGGGATTTCAAGTGCATGAGAAATTTAATAAGAAGAAGGGTGGAGCTAATGAATGATTTTAGACTATTTGACCGCTTTGGTCTAGATGGAGAATGGCGTATGAGCTTGGGGCTACTCCTCATTCTGTTCTTTAGATATATTCACAAAGAAGGGAATTTCATGATCTTGTACTCTTTGTGAATATATCTAAAGAACAATGAGGAGTAGCCCCAAGCTCATACGCCATTCTCCATCCAGACCAAAGCGGTCAAATAGTCTAAAATCATTCATTAGCTCCACCCTTCTTCTTATTAAATTTCTCATGCACTTGACATCCCCATATTTTGCTTCCTCCACAGTGTCCTGAGAAGCATAAATTTTAACCCCAACAGACGGTTTCTAATATTTTCCTTAATTTGCTTGCAAATTCATCAACATTTTTATGTTTGTCTTGAAAACTTTTTAGATTTCTTTCTTGCCATATAAAGTAAATCCCAGCTGCCAATATTAATCTTTGTAGAACACTTTTTGACCTTTTATTGATAGGCTTGTCAACAAGGTATTCAATACATGCCACCGGGTCATCAGGGAGATCATTCATTCTTGTCATGCACGTAATTTTATTCTAGACTTCCTTTGGATACTTGCAGTCAAAGAACAAGTGGCCATGAGAGTCATTACAGCTATTACAAAAGACACACTGCTTGTTTTGTATTATCCCACTTCATAAGTCTATCCTGAGTAGGAAGCCTATTCTTGATAGCCATCCACATCATAAAAGTATGCCTAGGAATACATTGGATGAACAAAAGCAGCTTCGACCATTTAACCTCATCATGTGTCCCACACAAATCATAAAAAGTAGTTCTTGTGAGAAATTGACTGGTCTTACCATTAGTAGTTCTCCATATATAGCAGTCTTCTTTTCCATGGTGAGGGTGTGAGGAGGACACACAAATAACTCAGGATATTTAATTTTCCACTCCCCAGGCCAGTTCCATACTCCATTCTGAACAATATCTTTGACTTTACAAGAATTATTTAGCCCCACTCTGTATATTTCTCTAGTACTTATAAAAGCAGCCAGAGGACTAAGAGGATGCCAATTATCATGCCAAATAGAAGTATTACATCCATTGCCTAACAAGCTAACACAGAAAGGCCAAATTTCTTTTTTACACTGGATTATATTCCTCCAACTCCAACATGCACCATCTTTAGCTTGCATTTCCCAATTTTCCTCCCTTTTAACTTATGAGTCTCAATCCATCTTGTCCATATATTTTTATGCCCAGATAATATATTCCATATCAGTTTAGCAACAAGGGCTTTGTTTCTTATTCTTATAGATTTAATACCTAAATCTCCTTGAGATTTTGGTAAACAAACTTCAGACCAGCTAACTCTGACTCTACCCTTAATATTCTCCATAGGGGCCCAAAGAAATCCATTCAGAAGTCTTTCCACATCTTCAATTACATTGACTGGTAAGAGGAAAACAGATGCCCAATAAATTTGCATTGAAGATAACACAGACTTAAAACGTTGTAATCGACCCGCAAAAGATAGAAATTTATTTTTCCAGTCATTAACTTCTTCTTCACCTTCTCAATTAGCCCCTGACAATCTTTAGAGTATAATCTTTTAGAAAACAAATCGATACCCAGGTATTTGACTAGAAGTTTTCCTTCTTTGAAGGGAAGAAGGTTCAAAATTCTGTTTTTAACCCCCGTAGGAACATGGCCAAAGTAAGTCGTGCTCTTGTTGAGATTTGGCAAAAGACTAGGAACACCACTGAATTCTTTTAAGGCTTCTTTAATCAGCATAACAGAGGCCTCATTAGCGAAAGCGAATATCAACAAATCATCAACAAAACATAAATTGGAGATCTTTAATTCACTTCATTTCCAATGATACTTAAAGTCTTCACTGTCATTAATTCTTCTCTTAATAATCAAAGATAGGACCACCATGACTAAGGTGAAGAGATAAGAGGACATTGGATCCCCTTGCCTCAATCCCCTACCCCCTTTAAAGAAACCACAACTCACACCATTCACATTGATAGAATATAAAGCTGATCTTAGACATTGCATGATCCAATACACCATACATGGATGAAAACCATATTTATGAAGACAGAATTCAAGAAAATCATGATTCATAGTATCATAGGCTTTCTGCAAATCAATTTAAAAGCAACTTTAGGTTCACCTCGCTCTCTATAATAATGCCTTATGAGCTCTGGAGTAAGAAGAACATTATCAATAATTTGCCTTCCTGGTATGAAAGCTGATTGATTTAAATCTATAAGCAACTCTAGAGAGCCTTTGAAACTGTTACAGATAATCTTAGTGATGCATTTGTATATCACATTACAACAGCTATAGGTCTGTAATCAGTTACTAAACGAGGGTGAGAACACTTTGGAACAAGAGAGATTAAGGTGGCATTAACTTCTTTTAACAATTCTCAAAGAACTGTTACACTGCAACACACACATCAGTTCCAACTATTTCCCAGGCAGCTTTAAAGAATTTTCAGGTGTACCCATCTGGCCCAGGAGCTTTGTTATCATCAATATCGAACATGGCAGCTTCAATCTCTTCATTAGACACCAGGATAATCATACTTTCAGCAATATTTCTTGGGAGAGTTTTTGTAAATAAAGTTTGAGGATCATTAACAACTCAACCGCCGGGGCTTTACCCAAAAATTCACTAAAGTGTTTAAGAAAAGCTTCCCCCACACAATCACCATCATAAAATCTTCCAGAAGAATCAGTGACAGAGTTAATTCTATCCCTTCTTTGGTTTCCTTTAACTACTTTATGAAAGTAGTTAGTATTCTGGTCCCCAGCAGCAAGCCATTCAACCTTAGCTTGTTGCTTAAGTTGAATTTCTTCATCCCTCATGGCTTCATTCAGGGCATAGACATAGGCCATCTCTTCTTCCTGGATAATAGCATTATGAGGATCTCTTTCAACTTCAATTTGAACTTTCTTCAACTCTTTTCCAAGGAAATCAACTCTTGTACTCAGGTGACCTTTTTCTCTTCCTAGATCCCTCATAGGTTTCTTCTATCTTTTTAGTTTGGAAGTAACCACAAACATACCACATCCATTGACATTTTCCTTCCAGCCCATCTGGACAACCTGATGAAATTCCTTCTTGTTTGTCAGGAAGTTTGAAATCCGAATGATTTAATAATCCACTTTCTTTTTCCTGGGATTTTCACAACACTTGGGGAGTGATCAGAAGTAGAATAAGGAAGAAATTTAGTCTGCACATCACAAAATCTTGTCATAAAGTTTAAATTGCCCATAACCCTGTCAAGCTTTTTAAGAACCCCATCAACTCTGCCCGGAGACTTATTCCATGTGAATTTCAGACCCGAACTAGGGAGATCTTCAATAGAGCAATTCATGCAACACGTTTTAAGATCTTCCATTGAAGTACTTATGTTAGAGATACCAGTAGAACATTCACCAGGACTCATAACAGCATTAAAATCACCAGTTATAAGCCATGGGTCATCCCTAACAACAGCTCCAAATTTTTCCAATTCCATCCATAAAGCTTTCCTTCCCCCAGCTCTGACATGCCCATAGACAATATAGTAATAGAATTTTTGCTGCCCATCTTTTGTTTTACCTAGACAATAAATGACTTGATCCCCACGATCTATTACCATAAGCTCCATAATACTCGGGTTCCAGCCAACAATCATCCTCGCCTAGTTTTGACTATATTCTTTATTTGAAACCCAATCCCAGTGTTTGAATACTCTAGAGCACACCTTCCGGAGGTTAGGGGATGTAACGTGAGATTCAAGAATACAGCAAACATTAATATCATTCTCAGTAATCAAATTGAGAACTTGATCCTGATGCTTCTTGCTATTAAGGCCTCTGACATTCCATGTAAGAATACAAGTCATACTTGGTTGTTAGATTTTTGTGAGGACATATCATTCTGATAAGCCTCTTGGATCACTCCAACATCACCCACAACCATAGCATCTTCCTGATCATTGTTCAGTTTCATAGCTTGAGCACCATTATCATCATCCGAATCTATCTCAATATCTTCATCATTCAAGTCTTCATATTCCATTTAGTTTCTATTGCCCTCCATAAAGTTTGTTAACCAACACAGCATAGAGAAAAACGTTCGTTGATAAGGGGACCATTTTGCAAGGGTGCATATGTCAGGGATCATTCTTTTTTCTACCATATGCATCACTTCATCTTCTAGAGCTTTAGACATATTTGGCTTATCTTTACTCAGGATATCCACAGCTTCCTTAATACTCATGCCTTTAATCCCAGTAGGTTCTTTTAGGAAGGAAAATTGGCTGCTGAAAATATAACAGCGTTACTTTCTAGTTAATCTGCTTTGAATTGTTTACTATATATTACTACTCTAATAAAAGGGTAAATGAGTGTGCCACGTGTCACCATCATATTTATTCTCATCAAATTTTTTTTCGTTTCTCTCTCATATTAAATAACCATATTAATTACTAATAATATTATCTATTTATTTTTACATTATAATTAGTTTTTATTAGATTAAGAAAGAGAATTTTTACTAATATTATTTCTATAGAGATAGTTTTTATAAAAAGATTTTTTTCTAAAAAATAAAACTATTTTTATGTATATTTTAGAATTGATTTTTTAAAGTAATTTTTTTATAAAACAAAAATAATTAAAATAAGGAGTTATAGTATGGAAATTTTTAAATTAAAATTTTTAACACATTATTTTAAAATAAAATGTTTAATTTATCTTTGAAAAAACAAAAAATTAAAAGTTTCATATTATTGTTTTATTAATTATAGTTATTACTCATATATAATTTCAATCATATCATGTATTAGTCAATCATTTTATAATTAATATTTTTTTTCTATTTAATATTTTATTTATTCAACCCATTGGTACCAAAATTTTATATGGTATCAGAGCGAAGATCCTAAATCGCTCAATAAACAAATCCAAAAAAATATATTGCCCTAATCTGATCCGCAGCCATGTCCGATGGAAAGAAAAAAGAAGAAACTCATGTCAGCACCAATTCACAATTCTTTAATTACGCTTCCGAAGGCAACCAGACCGATCGAAGAGGGTGTTGTGATTTTTGCGGTTGTTATGGGCACAAAAAGGATGGGTTGCCACGAGAAGCCAACATGGCAGACAAGATTAATCAAAGTGATGATTGGATAATTGATTCGGGTTGCACCGAACATATAACACACAAAGTCGAATGGCTAGAAGGTAAAACAATGTCCATTCATGAGTCTCCTGTTATGATACCAAATGGTGATTTCATACCCGTTGAGGGTAGAGGAAACTGTCGTTTGCCAAATGGAACCACTATTAAGGGCGTCTTAAATGTACCAAAATTTAGATGCAATCTACTATCCGTAAGCCGCCTGTCAAGAGAGCAACAATGCTCCATAACATTTTTCCCCGAGTTTTGTTACATACAGGATTTGCATTCAATGGAAGTGATTGGAGCGGGTAAATGCAAGCACGGATTATATCGGATCAAGATGGTAGATAATAAAAGGAAGGCAATGACGTCCACCACCGACATGTGGCACAAAAGACTAGGTCATACCTCTAGTAACAAACTCTCTAATTTTAATTTTGTTAAGAACGCTTCTTTTAAAACCGTAGATTGTGAATCATGTGCTAAGGCTAAGCATACCCGATCACCCTTTCAAATAAGCTCTATTAAAAGTAAGGAATGCTTTGAATTAATTCATTGTGATATATAAGGGAGGTATAGACATCCATCACTTACGGGGGCAAGCTATTTTCTAACAATCGTGGACGACTATAGTCGATCCGTTTGGGTTTTGCTTTTGAAACATAAGTATGAAGCTGGTGAGTGCATAATAAGATTTCACAAAATGGTTAAGACCCAATTGGGAAAGTTAGTTAAAAGGATTTGTTGTGACAACGGGGGAGAATTTACTTCAAATCTAATAAATAGTTTTTATGCCAAACAAGGAATAATTGTTGAAACGACTTGCCCTCACACACCACAACAAAATGGTGTTGTGGAGCGTAAGCATAGGCACCTGCTCGAGACCGCACGAGCCCTTAGATTTGAGGCCATTTTGCCAAAAAGATTTTGGGGCGAGTGTGTCATGACCGCGGCCTATATAATCCATCGCCTTCCTTCGAAGACTATTGACAACAAGACCCTGTTTGAGATCCTATATGAATGAAAACATTATGAGCACATGAAGGTTTTTGGATGTCTCGCCTATTTCCTAAATACGGACACCAAGGGAGATAAATTCGAACCAAAAGGGAAACCGGGAGTGTTCTGGGTTACCTAACAGGAACGAAGGGGTACAAAATATATGACATGATTCATGATAAAATAGTGGTGTCAAGGAATGTAACCTTTGCTGAAAGTCTATTTCCCTATGGTAACTCTAAGCCTATTGACAAAGAAGAAAATAACAAACTTTTTAGTTTTCCCCCTTGGTATTATATAGCTACCGATGAAACCACTAAGATAACAAAAGCCCAAACAAGAAGCAACGAATCACATGAAGGTGGGCCGGAAATGTTGAACTCAAGTAGCACATCCTAACATGAAAATGAATATGTGCCAGATCAAAATGAAAGTGGGCCACCTACTACCAATAAACTTCCCACACAACAAAGCCACCAAATCGAAAATGAGAATGAAGATGGGTCACGTGATTCTACTATTATTAGTGGATCTAATACACAAGAAAATCTTCAAACTTAAAACATAGAAGAAATATTTCATGAGGAGTCTGAACCAATAAAACAACAAAGAAATCGAACCCGGCCAAAACGACTAGACGATTTCGTTATTGATCTCCCACCATCCATCGATAATGCATTACCTACTGCCGATCAAGAACCTTCAACGGTACATAGCATAGCAAATTTTATTTCTTATAAACAATTTTCTAATGCTCATAAGGCCTTCTTGGCGGCCATCAGCTCGATTGATGAGCCAAAGTTTTTCAAACAAGCAGTACAGGATGAAAACTGGAAAAAAGCCATGCAGGAGGAAATACGAAGCATGGACTCTCGAGACTTTACCAGAGGGAAAGCGGGCCATAGACTCTAAATGGGTTTATAAAGTGAAATTTTAACCCAATGGAGAAGTGGAAAGGTACAAGGCAAGGCTCGTAGCTAAAGAATTCACACAGTTGGAAGGAGTACACTTCCATGACACCTTTACTCCCGTCACTAAACTCGTTACAGTTCGTGCCCTCCTAGCCATGGCAGTAAAGAGAGATTGGATTATCCATCAGCTAGAGGTGAACAACGCATTTCTACATGGAGATCTCAATAAAGAGGTATACATTGATGTTGAAAGCCAATCACTTCACCGGAGAGATCCCACCTACCTTTCGTAATATTACTAATATTACAAACATCAACCTCTCTATGAACAGGCTTTCAGGTCTTTTACCCCAGGAGATAGGAAACCTCCTGCAGCTTCAAGCTCTCAACCTATTGCACAATGCGCTCCAAGGACCTCTGCCGCCTCAATTAGCTTGTTGAATTTCGATGTAAATCATAACTTGTTCAATGGCTCTATTCCCACTGCTTTGCGGACCATGTCAGGCTTGTTGACTCTTGATTTGAGTCAAAATCAGTTTTCAGGAGGCATTCCAAATTTCATATCTGAATTCCAAGCCCTCACAGATCTTTGACTTGGTGGAAACCCGTTAGGAGGAATAATACCACCGTCCATAATAGCTCTCAAGACCATCGTCATGTTGAATATCAGCAACAGTGGTCTAACAGGTGATATTCCCTTAGGTTTCAGTAAACTGGTGATGTTACAACAGCTGGATATTTCTCATAACAATCTAACTGGCACTTTTGCATCAATTTCAAAGCTCCGTGCGTTAACCGGCCTCAACATCTCATACAATCTGTTCACTGGTCCGATACCCACGAATCTGGTCAATTTTCTAAACTCGTCAGTTTATTCATTTTCGGGAAATGTAGGTCTTTGTGTTGATAGTGGGCTGAATAGTTGTGATGTTGCCAGCAGAAAGTTGGGACGTTGCACCAGTCATTCAGATAGACGGAAAGGTCTTACCAAGTTTCAAACTGCAATGGTTGCTATTGGGACGTCAGCATTTTTGTTTGAAGTTGTTGTTGGGTTTGGTTTGCTGTTCCAATCTCGGCAAAGAGAAAAACATGATATCGAAGAAATGTACGATGATAAAGACGATAGAGAGGATAGTTTTTCGTTGTTTCACAAAGTAATGGAAGCTACGGAGGATCTAAATGACAGGTACATTATCGGGAGAGGGGCCCACAGAACTGGGTATAAGGCTTCATTGGGTCCTAATAGAGTGTATGCTGTAAAGAAACTAATGTTTGGAAGCAATAAAGAAGGGAGCACCAGTATGGTTAGAGAGATTGAGACGGTTGGGAAGGTAAGACACAGAAATGTTGTGAGATTGGAGGATTTTTGGATGAGGAAAGATTACAGTTTGATTTTGTACAGGTATATGCATAATGGCAGTCTTCATGATATTCTACATGAAGTACATCCACCTCCATTTTTAGATTGGAGAATTCGTTGTAACATAGCTCTTGGAACCGCCCACGGTTTAGAATATCTCCATTTTGACTGTGATCCGCCTATAGTTCACAGAGTTATTAAACCTATGAATATTCTATTGGATGCTGATCTGGAACCTCACATCTCAGACTTTGGCATTGCAAAGCCTCTAGATCAATCATCCCCATCACTAATGAGTGGCACACTCCGGGGCACCATTGGCTACATTGCTCCAGGTGAAGGAATAAAATTATGTTGTTTTTTTAACTTTAATGATTAAATAATGTGTATGCTAACGAGAATGTGTGTGTGTGTGTGCATGTGTTGTTATTGGACAGAAAATGCATTTACATCGACTAAAAGCAAGGAGTCTGATGTGTACAGTTATGGGGTTGTGCTACTAGAATTGATAATCAGAAAGAAGGCGATTGATTCATCATTTGCAGATGGTATGGACATTGTGAAGTGGGTGAGGTCTGTTTGGAATGAAAAGCAAGAAAGAGAGGAGATTGTGGATGCAAGTCTTTGTGATGGTTCTTGTGTAAGGGAACAAGTGACCCGAGTGCTTCAACTGGCTTTGAGGTGTATGCAAACAGAATCAAGCAGAAGACCATCAATGAGAGATGTAGTCAAAGAGTTGGAGGGTGTGTATGTAGCAGTAATCAGGAGCAAGCTCGAGTAGTATAACTCACCCAAACCCAGTTCAGATTGTTATGTATTTGTGATTGCCTATAAAATCTACTACTAGTCTACTACAACTCACTCATTGAACTCAACTTCTTTTACACACGGATAGATGAGTACAAAGAGTTCGTGGATGGGTGTGACCATTCTTAACACTGTAAATTATTCCGTTTGCGTACACCTCAAAGGAAGATATTGTGGGTTTTAACAAGATTATCAAAGTCCTTACAAGCTAATTTATAAGAAAGCGCAGCGGATTATAAGTTTAAAATCTCGTTAATATGCTGATTATTAACCCATTTAATATGCAAAACCCAAAGCCCGGATCCATATACGAAATACATACAATAAAACCAACCATAGGATGTTTAGAAAACCACCTTTCTAGCTGCTAGAAATCGAGATTAGGATGAAGATGAAGCTGTTTTGAAAGCTAAGTCATCAATGTGGAAGACCTCAAGAGGTGATACCCACAAGCCCTCCAAACACTCACTTGCTAGGTAGTATAACACCAAGTCTTGTCCCTCTTCTTGGATCTGAAAATCAGCCAAGAACAACCCTTTGATCCAGCCAAGAAATTCAAATTCTTTGAAAGAAGAAAAGAGAAAAACACTTTTGCATGTATGTGAGAGAGAATGGAGTGTAAGAATGAATTAATTGAAGAGTGTTGGAGTGGTTTTAGTCTTGCATGAAAACAAGACAAAGTTGGTATATCCATGCCTTTGGGCGGCCGAGGGTTTTAAATCCAAATGGGTTTCCCACACACTTTCAATCAACTAACTTATATAAATAAAACCTAGGTTAATTTTATAACATAACACTCTTTTATATTTCATTATTTAACCAACTTAAATAATTAAACAAATAAATATCTCATGAACAAATTATCCATATAATGTTGTTCTATCACAAAAGCAATATTTAGAAAACCAATTTTCTAAATAGGTGTCAAACATTTATTGTATGATCTCATTAATAAATAAATGTTTGTTAGTGTTTGTATAGCATGTTATTGGGTATGACCTGACTTGGATCATAACGTACTGACCACATCAATCTTGTATGTGTTTTGGGCATATAAGATCCTACAATCTCCCACTTGCACAAGAGTCATAGAAGATTGATGCAAGTAGTAAATACCGCCTAACAACAGTTTACTACCCTTAATACGTATGACTAAGTGCCATTCAATAACATCATCCTCTTCAAGTACCATACTTGAAATGTTTTAGGTGAATCAATCATCTATCCTTTTATCACAGATGTCATGTTAAATCCTAGAGACACAGAGTGATCATTCTCCATTGATTTAACTTTATCAGGCCTTAGACATCTTACTCTCAATGAATAAGAGGGAAAAATCCCATCTTGACTACATACGTCTCTCACAATTACCTTATATCAAACCTGAACTCAGACTTATGTACTGCCATATTTTAGAACAGTGAAGAACTGAGCCAAAGTATAATATTTGATAAATATCAAGACCCAATATGTATCTCAGGTCAGAGGATACCAAATGATGTTCGCCTTTACTCAAAATTACTTATAATCAATCATGAAGATTGCATATAGTAATATTTGAGATGCAGGTCAGTCCAATATTTGCATCCCATAAATATCTATGAACCTTGGCAGCAACCTTTTGCTCTATATTCATCCATATGAATATCTACCAATCCAAATTCATAATAATCTTACCCTCATACTTGTTCCCACAAGTATGAATGATTACGGACATTTTGAGTAAACATTTTACCCATGGATAAAATGTTAGGACCGTGTACGTACGGAGTACTAACTGATTATTCGTTGTACCGAATCAAATAGTGCGGAATCCTATTTGATTGGCGATCCAATCAGTGAGAACGAATTCAAGATCAATCCTAACGATTAGAAAACGTTATGAATTGACTCGGAATGATCTGAAACGCTCTATGAAGTTGGAATGGTCGAACAGCACGTTCTGGGGCGATTAGGGTTTATAGTATTCGAAGTGTCTCGTTTTTCCACGAATTAAGTGGTATTTATAGGTTAGGGTTTCTCATTCGGGCGACTGAACCATTCGCATGGTTCAGTCGGGCGATTGACCTATGCGGTTGATCCATCCGCACGACTGAGACTTCAATCGTACGACTGGTTCAATCTCATGCTTCAGTCTTCCGACTAATCCAGTCTCATGGTTCAGTCTTGTGACTGAGCCATTCGCTTGAAGTTATTCATGCGTATGGTCCATTCGCATGGCCTATTCGCATGATAACTACATCATACTAAGTTTGAATGTGTTAATCATTTCAACATTATGCATACCAATTCAAACAAAAACCAAACCTATATAATTAGTCATTACTTAACCCATTAATGAAATATATAAACATTATAATATAAACAACCACATGTATTTCATTAATCATCATTCAATTACACATATTCAAGACATTTTACATTCAACTCAGAATCTAGGAACACATGTATCAACAAACTCCCCCTTGGACCTAGATTCCTCTAATGTCTTGCTATACCCATAACCTCTTCGTACTTCTTGAATTTCTCCTCTCTGGTTACTCCTGCATGTATTTCAAATACAAAGCAGAGGCGTATGACATGTTGATACTGGAGAGCTTGTACGATATCCTGCGAGTCATAGAACAGTGGCCACTTGTAGAGTGTATAAACATCATTAGCTGACAAGTTCGTGAGCCACATTGGGTCAAATACCCGGATGACATCCATCTGTCCATCTCTGTTTAACACTATGACTGCTTCAGCTGTTCGCCAATCATAGTACCACCATTTGAAATGAGAAGTAATATCCTGAGGCATTTCCCTTAACGGAATCTTCGACATGGTGTGCGGAGGACGCCACTTCAACACAATCTTTGGCTTCCCGGTTCGTGAATCAACTTCAGACCTTCGAATGTACCTCGTAGGTTGCTGAGGCCTGAAGTTCACCCACCGGGTGTGGTACTCTCTCTTTAATGCAGCTTCAAACCAACCTGACATTTTTCTCGGATCAGCATACAACAATTTCAGCTTTGCCAGTTGGTTGAGCTCAAAACCAGGTAGAGTCTTTAGATCGTGTGGGAATCTAAAGTACTCGATACCTTTCTCCCTCTTAACTGCATATGCGTTAAGATCTTCAAAATACGCCCAAGATATGATCTTGCCAGACACCTTCTGATGTTTCTTCACTCTATAGAGTTTGGTGTAGGCATCAAACTTTGGAGCATCTCTCTGGGCACGAAGCTCTGCAAAACAAGCAGCCCACTCAGCTTTTTTCTTTAACTTCTTCTTCAGTAGCTCGGGCTGTATCCTCTTGTTTGTCATTTTCTGCTTCCATCCTTTCCAGAGTGTTAAATGTCTCACTAACTAGGTGGTCATCCAAATTTGGAATAACGTGACCTTCAGTGTCTGTATACTCTGGATAATGTTGATCAGTGATGTCCTCAATCTCAATCTCATCTACATCGTGTAGCTCTTCATCACTGTCAACATGGACTTCAGGAGCATCTTTCACAATCTCATCGGCGTTAAGCTTGAATATCTCAGCTAACTGCTCCTTTGTGAAGCCATGAATAATCTCACCCTCCTCAGGGGTATATTCAACCGATCTTCTCACGATACCCTGCAGATCAAGAATCATTGTTAACTGACTCTTGACTTGCTGTAGGGGTTCAACATCATATTCATCTCGTTGGAAGTTTGGATCTTCTTGATTTAAACATGCAACACGATACTTGTTAGTAAATAATCAACATTATGCATTAACATACCATATAAAAATGTATCATTAAGTAAATATAATATAATTTGAAATACAAAAGTCTGTTAAATACATAAACATGACTAACTAAACAGTACTTTTATCTTGGATTTCAGGAGTTTCTCCAGTTGGAGCAGACGACGAGGATCCTTGATCATGTCGTTTTTTAGATCTCCTTTCGCCTGCTGCACTCTCGCTTCTATCTCCGGAAGTTTCTCCCCCTTTACTGTCACCATCTTTCTTTTTATCATCACCATCATTGCTTTCATCACTACCATCATCATCATCGTCATCATCCTCAATCTTCATCGTCGTCTTCCTCATCATTATCTTCATCATCACTGTCATCACCATCATCATCACCATCACCTTCTCCAATCTTGAGGGGCTCACTTTGAGTGCCTTTCAGTTTAAGCACAAGAGACTTATGAGCCGCCTCTAGTTTTCCCATTCTCTCATCCGTTTCAGCCTCATGTTGAAGTAACCCAGTGATCTGATCTGTCTGTGAGGTGATCACCTGGGCTTGGGAAGAAATCTGCTCGCGTAGCTGATGAATCTCAGCAGTTTGAGAGGAACTTAACTCTCTCAGCTGCTGTAACTGAGCCGTTTTCTCCGCATCAGACGCCATCAGCTTAACCACCATGCTGTTTAGGGCAGCAAGCTGCTCTACAACAGAAACTGGTGGGATGAATGAGCTGGAGGGGAACGGTGAGGGACCTGTTTGTTGAGTTGTGGTGGTTGTGGTGGCTGTGGTGAAGATGGGAGGAGAGGTAAAAGCTGTAGATGGTGGTACAGTGGTGGTGGTGGTGGATGTGTAAGTGCGAGGAGGAGGTGCAGTAGTGGTGGTGGTTTGAGGTGTGGTGGATGTAGTGACTGGGGTAGCTGTTGTAGAGGTGGTGGATGTGGTGAACCTTAGTCGCTTGCCTTTCTTACCATGCGGACGCGCCATGGTTTTCTTCCTTTTGCCCGTTGACAAAGGTGCTCCCCCTCTGTTGCTAGAATCATCAGGGGCATACGAGGGATCAGACTCAATGCGTGTGTCCCCTGATGTACCAGACTGCTCACCAACAACTCTCAGTCCTTTCTCTGTGGCAACCACTTTGCTGCCAACTCTCCTGGTCAAACCTTCTTCATCACTTTCTTCCTCATCATCGGGTGGGCAAAAGTCAGGGACAAATCCTGCAGTTGCCGTGTCTGTGTGTGGTGATAACGGCTGAGCTGTAGAAGTAGATGGTCCCTCAGAAGAAATTGGTACATTATCTCCATCAAGATCATCATCATCATCTGAGTCAACCAATGATACAGTAATCACCTCTGTATCAGAATCGCTATCGTCATGACGCCATTTTCGCTTTCTTGGCGCCATGTAGTCTTCCCGGGCCAGATGCCCTATCAACCTCTTGAACACGGGCTTCACCTGCTTGCCCCTATACACTTTCATTCTCCCAGAGTAGTGTCATCCATAATCTCTAACACCACTGCATCACTCCTCTCTTTGGGCAAATCAGGCAGTTTCTCATTAAAAATGAGCTGAAGAAAGCGTGGATACATACAGAAACCTTCTTTTCCCTTAGCCTCCAAGTTCTCAATCAGATAATTGAAGATCATGTTGGAGAAGCTGAAGGGATGGTTAAGGACCAATGCCACATAAGCATTCTGAATTTGGTCCGATAAGTCATCGAACCCACCCCTCCTAGCAGCAATGCACTTTAGGATGACATGAGCTAGGTATTTGTATTGGGGACTTAGGTTGCTCTTGTTCAGCACACCCGTGTTGATGTCCCCGCTGTACCCAATCCTCATAAAGCACCCACGAACAGTCAGAGGATGCAGCCTAACTGGATGATCTTCATCATCTCCAAATCCCAAAACTCTTCTGATATCTCCCGCTGTGATCTCGATTGCCCTACCAAGGATGGTACTTAGGATGCGGTAGGGTTCCACAGATCGGTCTACCGAAGCTCCTGCCCAAAATGCCTGATGGATAGACTGATATGGTGTACATGGAGTAGATATGGCCTTGAAGATCCGAGATCTTCTCAGGAAGTCAATAATACCAACAAAATCACCACCATTTCTTGAGGTGGAATCCAGATTAGCACAGATATTGTGCTTTGGATTAATTTGCCACCGGTTGGCCATCTTCCTGTAACAATAACAAATGTATGTTAGAAACTTGAATAACAGAGTTTGACTAAGTTAGAAATCAGTGCAGTTCACTCGAGCGAATGAAGTGTGCGACTGGGTTTAGTCAAATGATGTAATTCTGCGATTGAGTTGTCTGACCGAATGAACTCATTCGAATGACCTAGTCGGCCGATTGAATGAGTCACTTCATTCAATCGTGCGATTGACTTTCATTCGGGGCAACCAATCGTATGGCAGACTCAACCCATTCGTATCCTCCATTCGGCCGAATGAACGAGTCTCCTCTTTCAATCGGTCGATTGAAGTTCATCGGGGAGACCAGTCGTATCGCCGACCCCTGTTCCATTTCAAACTGGTTTTATAATTTTTACGAAATTAGAGGTTAAGTTCAGGCTTGTTAGACTCGCAATCATGTACTTAGACTACTTCGATCAATGATTTGAACATTTCATGTGATTAAAGCAGTTTATTTGACCGATTTGTTACGAATCAACATTTAGGGCAAATGTGAACCGATTAACCATCAATTTTTACATTCTGATGCACCCTTGTGTTGCGTATTACCTGTGTAACAAGTGCAAATCGTCAGAAAGTGTATATCAGAAGGTTTAGAGATCAAACGAAAATTTTGCAGAGTAACGGTGCGAATAGGAGTGTTTTAGGGCGAATGATGTCTGCGATCGACTGAGGGGTCTATTTATAGACAGACTCAGCTCAATCGGCGACTGACTCAATCGTACCTTTCATTCGGTCGATTCAAGATCAACTCGTACGATCGAGTCCAATCGCCTGTTTCATTCGATCGATTGGAACTGGGTCGTACGATTCACTCAATCGACCTGCTTCATTCGATCAACTGATCTCCATTCGCACGTTTGACCTAATCGACCCTTTCAATCGGCCGATTGGACTCATACTTATGGTCCAATCTTACGATTGAGTTCAATCGTATAGCCCATTCGCATGACTAAGCATACTCATGATTAAGTAGTGCGATTGGGCTATACTTGTGCCATATTAGTCATTTCGTTTGCTGACACATAGTTTTCCTTAATCAATTAATAAAACATTATGTGTAATTGATCATCTCAGACATGATCCATTTAACCACCGATCACCTCAGACGTGATCCATTTATCCACCCGATCACCTCAGACGTGATCCATTTATCCACCCGATCACCTCAGACGTGATCCATATTAACCTTTCAGTAACAATAAGATTAGATAGACATTAAGCACTTTCAGTGATGTTTAACAGATAGCAATATACACAGTCCGACATGACACATTATACTAAGACTGAACAAAACTTAACCTAAATAGAAAGACATAATTTTGTGATTTTTGATAAGGCAGGCTTGTATAGCTTATTAGCATTAACAGTTTATCCGGAATGGACTCTCGTGGAATCATACAGGCATATACACCATCACTTGGAACATCCAGTGCTTATTACACTTTGCATGATATGATTGTACAGTTTTTCACTTATCGAAGACTTCTAATATCTAACTGGGAATCATGTTTGAACTAATATGTAATTCTTATTGATTTTGATCATCAGGCGATGCAGCCACGACGATTGTCAGTATGTTTGTCCACTTAAATCCATACACAGACGTTTGACACACATCAGCGATTAATTTGATGAATTAGGTCAAACCGTATTTGTGTATTCCACAGATATATGGTAATCAATCGTCCTCAGGAGATTTTTGAGCGGTCTTGGACTTAGAAGATTTGGTTCTAAAAATTGTCAAAGAGATGCAAAACCTCAGGTCAGTGCCATCGCACAGCAGAGAGGCGCAAACAACAATGAATTCTTAGAACAAATAGGTTATGCTTAGCCTCAGGTCAGTGCCATCGCACAGCAGAGAGGCACAATACCTATTTATCTTCTTAGAGCAGCATATTTGCATATACATTATTTTAATGACATTTGTCATCTTTTGCTCTGTTTTGCAGGTCTTTGCTCACATTTGTGGCATTAGCTTGCTCCTCACCCCTTATTGGACATTGATTGATTGTGCAGACCAGGGATACCATGGGAACACACAACTGGTTGAATAAATTTAGTTTAAGCCTGTTCACTGATGATGTCTAATGGTCTATTGTGTTGAATCTACTGACACATCGTATTGTGTACTTACACAACCCTAGATCTACTTTCTCCAAGTAATTACAATACCAGTCAAAGCTTCTATCATATTCCCATTTTGTTAGACTTAGACTTCTCTGACTTATGATTTTTATGTTTAGAACCGAAAAACCAATTTGATATTCCAAGTAACTCGGTGCCTGTGTGCTATCACTTTCCAGTTTTCTCGAGTCGCATTTCCAGTCTATTTGTCTATGCCTTTTCAGCTTAACTTTTCTTCCCCCTTTTTTTTTTTTTTTTTTTTTTTTTTTTTTTTTTTTAATAAGTAAATGAATACTGAAATAAATCTCCCCCTAAAATTCTAAAACAGAAAATCTTTTTGTGTTTTTGGATTTTATATGACATGGAAATTAAAAAATAAAATAAAAATAAAAGAAAGAAAGAAATAAAGAAAAGACACAAGTCGGACTATGAACTGCTTCTTCAGCAATTACATCACTTTTCTTTTTAACGCCGTTGACCTCTAACAGATATAAAAATCTTGGTTTATCAAACGGTTTGGTGTAGAGGTCAGCGCGCTGAAAATCCGTGTTAATTTTAATCACATCAATTAATTGTTTTTCATAGCAATCGCGTATGAAATGATATTTAATCCCGATGTGTTTTGTTTTTGGGTGTTGAACAGGATTTTTAGTGACAGCTATGGCAGCAGAATTATCAACATAAATAGGAGTGTTAGAAAATTTCAAACCGTAGTCGCGCATTTGCTGTTGAATCCAGATGATTTGAGAGCAGCAACTTGCAGCAGCAACGTATTCAGCTTCACAGGTTGATAAGGCAACCGAGGTCTGCTTCTTGCATTGCCACGTGACTAACCGTCTTCCAAAGAACTGACACCCTGCTGACGTCGATTTAAATTCATCTTGCAGCCACCATAATCTGAATCGCTGTACGCAGTAAGCTCGAAGTCATCGTCATGAGGATACCACAACCCCAGTGTTGGAGTACCCTTCAGATAACGGAAAATCCTTTTTACCCCAATCAGATGATTCACTTTTGGCTTCGCTTGATATCTAGAACATAGACATGTTGCATACATGATATCTGGACGCGAGGCAGTGAGATACATGAGAGATCCAATCATCCCACGATACATAGTGGCATCCACCAAATCCCCATTCTCATCAGGAGCCACATCATGATTTGTGGCGAGAGGGGTACCGGCAGCAGACGTATTTTCCATGTCAAACCGACTGAGAATGTCGCCGACATACTTGGTCTGATGTAAGAAAATGCCAGTAGGTGTTTGATCCACCTGTAATCCCAGGAAGAACTTCATCTCTCCCATTGCACTCATTTCAAATTCTGCCTTCATCACAGATTCGAAATCTTTGCATAACACTTCATTTCTAGATCCAAAGATGATATCATCCACATAGATCTGCACCAGAAGCAAGTCACCATCCTTTTCTTTGATGAACAATGTACAGTCAATCACACCCCTGCGAAAACCATGCTTCAGCAGGTGGGTGGAGAGCTTTTCATACCAAGCTCGAGGAGCCTGATGTAGCCCATACAGAGCCTTGTCTAACTTGTAGACTCTGTCCCGATGATAAGGATCTTCGAATCCTTCGGGTTGACTGACATAAACTTCTTCACGGATTTCCCCATGCAAGAAGCACTCTTAACATCCAGTTGATAAACTTTGATTTTCATGTAAGAGGCGTAGGCTAGAAAGATACGAATAGCTTCCATTCTAGCTACGGGAGCAAAGACTTCATTGTAGTCGATCCCTTCGACTTGTCTGAAGCCTTGAACAACCAAGCGTGCCTTGTTTCTGATAACAACACCTTGGTCATCCTTCTTGCATTTTAGTACCCATTTGGTACCAATCACCTTAACTCCTTTCGGCCTGTCAACTAGTGTCCAGACTCCAAGTTTCTTGAACTGGAGTAACTCTTCTTGCATAGCATTGACCCAGGCCTCATCTTTCAGGGCGTCACAGACATATTTAGGCTCGATTTGTGAAACAAAACATGAGAAAGCCCCGTCATTGACATAACCCTTTTCCATGACTGCAGCATAATCAGCAGAGTACAGCTGATTTCTTGTTTGCACACCGGATTGAATGTCCCCTATGATAGACGAGGGGGGATGATTCACACTGATCCTTGTCATTGGTGTGGTAGGAACCACAACCTCAGTATCCATATTGGTGACTACTGGTTCAGTATCGGATTTCCTGCAGCTGGTATTAGCAGCTGATGATTCACTTGTTGATTGGCTGTTTGCTCAGTGTTAGAAGCAGGAGCTTCTTCATCATCTGATGAATCATCACTCTCATCATGAGCAGGAGTCGAAGAGCTTGAGGCATCAGCAGTAGGTGTGATGTTGCTTGAATCCAGATTTGGTGAGTTAAGAACATCATACATCATCTGGGTAGCAGCATCATCCTCTGAATCAAGCTGTGGAAGATTGAAGGATTTGAAAAAGCCATCATAATCGAAGAATGATGATGGACCTTTTCCAGCAGGAGGTGTGTGTGAATCTCTGAACATCAATTGCACCACACCTCGACCTGACCCGTCGAGTTATTGTAAACTCGCTTGTCTGGGATGCTGTATCCTAAGAATATTCCTTGATCGGCTTTTCTCGTGAACTTGCCATCCTGAGTCTTTAGCAATGTACATGGAGCTCCAAATGGTTCCAGATACTCCAAATTTGGCTTTCTTTTCTGAAGTAGCTCGTAGCAAGTCTTACCATGCCTTTTGACTACTAACACACGATTAAGTGTGTAGCAGGCATTTGCAACTGCCTCATTCCAGAACTGAACTGGGAGCTTTGAATCAGCTAACATGGTTCGCGCAGTCTCAATTAAGCTCCGATTCTTTCGTTCTGCAACTCCATTCATCTGTGGCGTGTATGCTGAGGTAAACTGGTGAACAATACCCTTCTCCTTGCAGAAAGCATCCATCCACTGATTCTTGAACTCTGTGCCATTGTCAGAACGAATTCTCCTTACCTTCAGTTGTAGAGCGACTCTAAAGTCGTGACGAGCACCTTGAATGATTCAAACGTTTCTGATTTAGCTTTCAGAAACATCACCCAGGTGAATCTTGAGTAGTCATCAGTGACTACAAAGCAGTACCAGTCTCCTGCTATACTCTTCGTGCTTACAGGACCAAATAGATCCATGTGTAGCAGCTCCAAGGGCATCTCAATTGTGTTGACGTGCTTGGTCTTGTGAGATTTCCTGGTCTGCTTTCCCTTCTTGCAAGAGACACAAAAATCAGGAAGTTGGAAGTTCTTGACTGTAACTCCCTCAACAAGGTTGTTGTGAATCAGATGATTCATCTTCCTTTGATTTATGTGTCCCATCCTTCTATGCCATGAGATGGAGTCCTTCTCTGTAGCTTTTGAGAGGAAACATTGTGCTGTAGATTCAGAGGTAGAAGCATTAGACATATCCAAGACATATAGATCATTGTACCTGGATGCAGACATCAAAACCTGCTTCTCTGGAATTTCCATCTCCTTTTTCAGTATGTAACATTTTCGGTTGTCAAACATAACTTTGAAGCCCTTGTCACATATCTGAGACACTGAAAGTAAATTGTTTTCCAGTTGTTGAACAAAATTTACTTTATCAAACTTTACCTTCTCATTACCTACTTCGCCCTGAGCGGTAATGTATCCTCCTTTGTTCCCAGCAAAAGAAACATGTCCCCTTTTATTTGTTTGACATTGAAAAGAAGAGACTTGTTTCCTGTCATGTGCCTGGAAGCTCCGCTATCCACAATCCATGTATTTGTTGAAGCACTGTAGCGGACAACCTGCACATAATTGAAAACAATCAGTTAAGGAGGGGGACCCAAGCCTTGACTGGCTTGGGTTTCCCAGAGGAATCAACCATCATGAATTCAACCCACTGTCCTTTATCAGTAGGTGGAATGTCAACTTTCAGATTGTCCTGTCTGTCAGATGCACCAGATGTCTTTGCTTTCCATAAACCATCTCTGTGAAAGGATTGTTTATGATAAACTTTAGACTGATTAACAGTTTGAGTATATGGTTTAGATTCAGAAACAGTTTTTCTTGCCGGTGTCACAGACCTGTCGGGGACTTGTCTGTGTTGTCTTTCACGTGGGGGGGACGAAAACGACTTAGAAGGTGTTTTATGCCTAATGGGTGTTTTCGATCTCACCGGGGTCTTAGATCGCTGTTTTGAATCTACTTTGACTTTGTCGGTTAACTCAACTTTAATTCTTGGTGTCTGATAGCGTGGACAATTGGTTGAAATATGACCTCGCTTACCACAGGTATAGCAGGATCTCCATTCATCAGGACTAGGAGATCTCTTGTGGGGCGGTGAGTACACCTCAGGAATGGGTCTTTTGGTCTCAATCTTTGAATATGTACCCTCTTTAACAAATTTAACTTGTTTAACATTTTGATTTAATTGTCGTTGAGGTTGAACATTATCCCTTTAACTGGTTTAGCTTGAGTGGATTTAGAAATCTTGGTTTGAGTAATATTTGACTTTGATTCTGAACCAAGAGTTGTTTGTACATTTCTTTCACCCGTTTCTCAACATTGACCGTTCTTGATGTTGAGGTTTCTGATTATCATCCGAAGAAGCAGACTGAACTGCAGTGTCCGGATCACTCACCAAAGGAGTTGTCACCACATGATCCTTGATTTGATTATTATTAATTGGACGTTGTTTTGTGTTCAAAAGGATTTCATGTGGTGGTGGAACTACCTTGTAACCCAAACCTTCCCCATTGTTGCGTTCTTTAACCAAGTTTTTCAAAATGTGCGAAGAACTCGCGAGACTATGTAGTTTTTGTTGCAATGACTCATTTTCTACCTGTAAGACTGCTTTTTCCTTTTTAGTTTCTTCAATGGTCTTTAAGTAGAATTTAATGTCATTTTCTTGGTTAAAGACAACAACTTCAGTTTCTTTTAGTTGCTTTTGCAATGCATCTAACTTCTCCTTATAACTGCTCTCATTTTGTTTTAATATACGGTTAGCTTCTGAGCACAGTTTTAAGTCATTTACTAAGTTATCATTGTGTTCTAATAACCTAGCAAACTTTAGATCAATGCTTTCTCTAAATTTATCACAATCGACACAAACATGTTCATCAAATAATTCATCTTTAGATTTTACCTGTGTGGATGTCGATGTGCCAGCCATGAAAGCATTCTGAGACGTAGCTTGAGCTTCAGATTCTGAATTTAATTCATTCTTGACGATTTCATCAACAGCATCAAAGTCTCTTCCAATTCAGCAGTATCAACTTCGGCTGAGCTTTCGCCTTCACTCGCCGAGTCCTCGTTCAAGTCTTCCACAGATGCTATGTTAGCTTCATCAGACACGAACCTAAATGACCAATCTTGTCCTTCGTCTCCTTGTGCCACCATAGCTTTAGAATCACTTCCCGTGGATGCTGGTTTCTTGTCTCTATCTTGCCTGTTGAACGAAGAAAAAGGATTCCCATTCCCAGTCTTCTTAGGCTTAGAACACTCCCTTTTAAAATGACCCTTTTCTCCACAATTGAAGCACGTGACTTTAGACTTGTCAAAACCAAAAGTTGTATCTTTAGTAGCCACGAGATTCTGCCCTGTTTTCTTCACAAATTTCTTTGCTCTTCGGACAGCGCTTGCAAGAGCCCACATGATGTCCATTCTTTCCAGCTCATTCTCATCTACTTGCTCATAATCTTCATCAGCAAGGTGGCAATTACCAATTTTGCCTGCCACCAAACCATCATAAGAATGCACAACAGCAGCCAGAAGATCCATGTGCTCTTTAGCAACCTCTACTGTTACCTTCCCCAGATTTTCTGTTGTTAACTTTGCAGATTGAGTAACAATAGGGCTTTGACTAACACAAGATGCACCACGAGTCTCATTTGCAGATGATGAACCTTGGTCAGAAGTTGGAGATGCATTGGACACAAAGGCTGTTTGCAAAGGTGCACCAGAAGACTTTGCAGTAGGGTTGGAAGTAGAAGCAACATTGTAGAGTGAGGGGTCTTGAGCATAAGAACCCTTCTTAGCCTTGTATTTTTGTCGCACTTCCTCCTCTTTCAGTTTTAGAATAAAGTCATTGATATCCAGGGTTTCTAAAACTGAGTTGTATCGAAGAGTAGAGATGAACGAATCCCACTTTGCAGGTAGACCATCTGCCAAGCTTAAAACCTTGTCTTCCATTGAAGTCTTAACACCATGAGTGTTAAGTTCACTCATCAGATGGTAGAAACGATCGATGATTTCATCTAAGCTTTCATTCCCAATTGCTGAGAAGTTATCAAACTCCTTCTTCAAAGCTTTGCCTTTCAGTGCCTTTAAGTTAGAATTTCCTTCATACCTCTTTTCAAGGACTTCCATCAATTTCTTACTTTGTTTGTGCTCTGAGTATTGATGAAAAATAGGCTTGGGAATGGACTGAGTCAAGATAGCATAAGCCTTCTTCTCTGCATTGTAGGCGACCTTTTGTGTATCGGAAAGTCCACTCAAAGTCAAAGGAACACCATCAGCCCCTACTGGTATTTTATAACCCACCTCAATAGAGTTCCATAAGTTAGTATCTACACCATTAAGATAGATTTCAAAACGTTGTCTCCATTGTGGAAAGTCCTCTATTGTCAATAGTTTAGGTGGCTTGTTATGGTTCCCTATCTCATTTTCCAGTAACAACAAATTCTGAATTCTTGAATCCTTTCCAGCTGACATGGCATAATTTTCTGAGTCCATCTTTGAATTAATTTAACTTGAGAATTAAACTGCTGTGCGAATGGGCTATATGCGATTGGACTCAAACGTACGATTGAAACAGACGACTGAGAGATTTAGACGACTGAACAGACCGAACGACTCAGATGTGCGACTGGAGTGGGCGATTGACTCAATCGGGCGATTGACACTGCGATTGACTCAACGGGCGAATGGACTGGCGAATGACTCAAACGTGCGAAAGACCGGGGCGAATGAGTTCAGTCGTACGATTGAGATAATCGTGCGACTGAGTCGGCTGAAAACGTTTTTTGAACACTTTTGACCTAGAACGCAATTCTTTGCACCCTAGACGGCTGAAACTCGAAAAACACTTAGTTTTCAGAACATGCAAGCGTAAAGACTCGATTTTTAGCCAAAAGAATGAATCTTTTGCGTAAAAACGTAGACTTTTTCACAAAAACGATTGAATCAACGAAGAATCAAGAGCCAAAGCTCTGATACCACTTGTTAGGACCGTGTACGTACGGAGTACTAACTGATTATTCGTTGTACCGAATCAAATAGTGCGGAATCCTATTTGATTGGCGATCCAATCAGTGAGAACGAATTCAAGATCAATCCTAACGATTAGAAAACGTTATGAATTGACTCGGAATGATCTGAAACGCTCTATGAAGTTGGAATGGTCGAACAGCACGTTCTGGGGCGATTAGGGTTTATAGTATTCGAAGTGTCTCGTTTTTCCACGAATTAAGTGGTATTTATAGGTTAGGGTTTCTCATTCGGGCGACTGAACCATTCGCATGGTTCAGTCGGGCGATTGACCTATGCGGTTGATCCATCCGCACGACTGAGACTTCAATCGTACGACTGGTTCAATCTCATGCTTCAGTCTTCCGACTAATCCAGTCTCATGGTTCAGTCTGTGACTGAGCCATTCGCTTGAAGTTATTCATGCGTATGGTCCATTCGCATGGCCTATTCGCATGATAACTACATCATACTAAGTTTGAATGTGTTAATCATTTCAACATTATGCATACCAATTCAAACAAAAACCAAACCTATATAATTAGTCATTACTTAACCCATTAATGAAATATATAAACATTATAATATAAACAACCACATGTATTTCATTAATCATCATTCAATTACACATATTCAAGACATTTTACATTCAACTCAGAATCTAGGACACATGTATCAACACTTGTTAGGACCGTGTACGTACGGAGTACTAACTGATTATTCGTTGTACCGAATCAATAGTGCGGAATCCATTTGATTGGCGATCCAATCAGTGAGAACGAATTCAGATCAATCCTAACGATTGAAAACGTTATGAATTGACTCGGAATGATTCTGAAACGCTCTATGAAGTTGGAATGGCGAACAGCACGTTCTGGGCGATTAGGGTTATAGTATTCGAAGTGTCTCGTTTTTCCACGAATTAAGGGTTTTATAGGTTAGGGTTTCTCATTCGGGCGACTGAACCATTCGCATGGTTCAGTCGGGCGATTGACCTATGCGGTTGATCCATCCGCACGACTGAGACTTCAATCGTACGACTGGTTCAATCTCATGCTTCAGTCTTCGACTAATCCAGTCTCATGGTTCAGTCTTGTGACTGAGCCATTCGCTTGAAGTTATTCATGCGTATGGTCCATTCGCATGGCCTATTCGCATGATAACTACATCATACTAAGTTGAATGTGTTAATCATTTCAACATTATGCATACCAATTCAAACAAAAACCAAACCTATATAATTAGTCATTACTAACCCATTAATGAAATATATAAACATTATAATATAAACAACCACATGTATTTCATTAATCATCATTCAATTACACATATTCAAGACATTTTACATTCAACTCAGAATCTAGGAACACATGTATCAACAAACTCCCCCTTTTTTTTTTTTTTTTTTTTTTTTTTATTTAATAAGAAATGAATACTGAAATAAATTTGATCCAGAAATCAAGAGCTCGGGTTGCTAGAATGATTGTTAGATCATTCTAGCAGTAACCGGCTCTGATACCAATTGTGAAGTCACTGGATCGGTAGACATCCGAGCGTGTTCTTGACGGAAGGATAAAAACCAAAAGACAAACAATAGTACGAACAATAATCGAATGATTTATTGATAAAACATAACGATTTTAAGCTCGTTACAACTTAAGAATCAAGACTTTTGGCAAGGGGAGATCGAGCATGATCTCCCCTCTCATCCGGCAGCGCCTAGGCGCCGGGCACACTATCACAAACCCTTAGGTTTCTACACATTGAAACTGGTATATATAGGCCTCGGCCCATATTAGATGCGACTGGGCCCATTCGTGCGATTGGACCATACGTATGGTTCAATCGTACGACTGGACCATTCTTGGCTCAGTCTTACGAATGACCCAATCGCATCTCTCAGTCGCACGACTGGTCCATTAGCATGGCTCAGTCGGACGACTGAGTCTCATTCGCATATGCTTGCGAATGACCCAGTTTCATGTGTTTACAAGGTGTATAACATTAAGCCTAGACTATTCGTCAAGCGACGGACACACTATATATGACTATATATGCTCCAACATAAAACATGCTAAATTGGAACATTTATTGAAATATTATAACCAAATAATTTTATTCAAGTAATAAGGGAGTTCCATATATCCAAATACGAAATTACAGATCAAAATCCAATCATTAGAATATCGAAGTCCCATGGCACAGGTATGACCTTCATGCTTTGCCTTTTCTAGGAGCTTCGTAAGAGGATCCACAATATTTGATCTGTATGAACTTTGCGAATACATATCTTCCTTTCTCAACTTCATCTCGTATGTAGTTGAATCTCCGCTCAATGTGCCTAGTCTTTTGATGAGCACGAGGTTCCTTGATTTGAGCAATCGCACCCTCGTTATCACAAAAGATCTCTGGGGGTCTTGAATGGAAGGGACAACCCCTAGATCGGTAACGAATTTTTTCAACCATACAGCTTCTTGAGCTGCCAATGAGGCGGTGACGTATTCAGATTCTGTAATTCATAAAGCCACCACATCCTGTTTAGAGCTCTTCCAAGATACCGCTCCTCCATTCAGAATGAAAATGTATCCCGATTGTGATCGTGAATCATCACGATCGGATTAAAAATTCGCATCCGTGTAACCTTTTACAACGAGTTCGTCATCACCAGATCCATAGATTAGGAACATATCTTTAGTCCTCCTCAGGTACTTAAGAATGTCTTAACAGCCATCCAATGACTGTTTCCAGGATTTTACTGGTATCGGCTCGTCTGCTTAAGGCGCTCATGAACGTCTGGTCGAGTGCATATCATTGCATACATGATGGATCCAATAGCAGATGCATATGGGATTGCCTTCATGTTATCTTGCTCATCCTTTGAGCTAGGACATTGAGTCGTACTCAATATCGTTCCTCTTTGAATAGGTACCGTACCTTTCTTGGAGTTCTCCATCTTGAACCTTTCAAGATCTTATCAATGTATACACTTTGATTTAAACCAATTAACCGCCTTGATCTATCCCTATAGATCTTTATTCCTAAAATATAGGCGGCTTCACCAAGATCCTTGATGGAAAAACAACTCCACGCCAAGGTTTTTACACTTCCAAGGTTGGAATGTCATTCCAAATAACAGTATGTCATCAACATACATACTAGGAAAGTGATGATGCTCCCACTAGCTTTCTTATATACACAAGCTTCATCAGCGTTCTTGATGAATCCAAATTTAATTACTTCTTTATCAAACGGTGATTCCAACTTCTCGATGCTTGTTTCAATCCATAGATTGATTTCTTTAACTTGCATACTTTGTTAGGATGTTTTGGATCGACAAAACCTTCAGGCTGAACCAGATAGACATCTTCCTCAAGATATCCATTTAGGAAAGCGGTTTTGACATCCATTTGCCAAATCTCATAATCATAATGAGCAGCTATGGCAAACAATATCCTAATAGACTTTAGCATTGTTACTGGTGAGAAAGTTTCATCATAGTCAACCCCTTGAGTTTGAGTGAAACCTTTTGCTACAAGTATAGCTTTATAAGTATCCAAGTCTCCATGCATATCAGTTTTCTTCTTGAAAACCCACTTACTTCCAACTATTTTGGAGTTAAGAGGTGGTACAACCAAGTCCCATACTTGATTGTCATACATGGATTGCATCTTAACGTTCATGGCTTCAAGCCATTTGTCACAATCCAAATTGGACATTGCGTAGGTTCATCGGAATCTACCACATAGCATCCATCGATGAAAAATCCATATCTTTCAGGTGGATTACTAATTCTACCAGATTACGAACATTTTGTGTGTATTGATCAACCACTTGATCATTCTCAACATTCTCATGTTGAGTGCCAGTGTCAACCAAACGTGTATCGATTTGTGGTTCTTGATCCTCCTCAAGATCCACAGTTCTACTGCTAGTTCCTTTCGTAAGGAACTTAGCTTCTAAGAACTCAGCTTTTTGGCAACAAACTCCTTTTGTTCCGATGGATCATAGAATAGTATCCCATAGAATCTCTAGGATATCCAATGAAGATACACTTAGTGGAACGGCTTTCTAGCTTGTTTGAGTTGGGAGTCTTAACATAAGCCTCACAACCCCATACTTTTAAATCTAAAAGCGATGTAACCTTCCATGACATATTTCAAAAGGTGTCGTTTCCACTTTCTTGGTTGGGGCCATATTCAAAATACGTGCGCAGGAGAGAGCAGAGCGAAACCCCAAAATGATAGAGGTAATAAGCTTCTAGCCATCATAGATCGAACCATATCCAATAGAGTTTGATTTCTCCGCTCGGACACGCCATTATGTTGTGGCGTTCCCAGTGGAGATAGTTGTGAGACAATCTCACAACTTCTAAGATGGTCCCTAAAATCATCATTTAGGTATTCACCTCCTCTATCGGTGTGAAGAATTTTAATTGACTTATTGAGTTGATTTTGTACTTCATTTTGAAAGATCTTGAACATTTCAAAAGCTTCATCTTTATGTCTTAACAAGTAAACATACCCATATCGACTATAGTCGTCAGTAAAGGTAATGAAGTATCTTTCATTGTACCTTGTCATAGGTTTAAAAGGACCACATAATTTGAATGTATGATACTAATAAATCTTTTGCCCTTTCGGCTTTGCCACTGAATGGTGCCTTGGTCATTTAACGTTGTAAACAAGATTCACACACATCAAATGAATCACTTCACTTGTTGTAAAAGACCATTCTTTTGTAGTGTTTGCATTCTCTTCTTGTTTATGTGACCAAGACGGCAATGCCAAAGGTAAGTGTCACTCAAATCCGATTTGAGTTTCTTGGTACTAGTTTGGTATAATAAGCTATCATTCAATGTATTTCACGAACCAATTCATAGATACCATTGATGGGAATAGGTTTAAAGTAAAACATGTCATTCAAAGTAACATGGATTTCATTTCCAATAAATGATAATACATATCCAAAATGTTTTAATAGGGCTACAGAAATAATGTTCCTAGTCAAACTAGGAGCATACAAAACATTGTACAAAATTACTTCCAAACCATTTGGAAGTTTCAAGATGAAGTCACCACGGGCTTTAACTTGAACTTTAGCCCCATTGCCCATGTAGAGGCTAACATCCCCTTTATTGAAGTTGCTTCTTTTGAACCCTGTAACAAATTGCAAATATGAGTTCAAAATCCGGTATCTAATACCATTTGTTAGAGGATATTATGTTTAAATCAATATGGATCATGTATATTGTACCCGAGGTTTGCCCGGCATCCCTCTTTGCTTTCAACACTTGGAGATGGACATGACAATTTCTTGCCCAATGTCCAATCTCCCCACACTTGAAGCATGGGTCATTAGTAGCAACCTTTTGCTTCTTCTCTTGTGGTTTGGGTGGCACCCTTGCCACCCCTTTCCCTATACGGGTCCCTACCCTTGGCAACTTTTGCCTTGGGTGCGGGATGAGGCCTTTTCTTGTTCCCACCTTCATTGATGGTGAGAACGGGTAAAACCCTTTACCATGGCTGCCTCGGCTGTTTGAGCATTGAGTGAAGCTCACCAATGCTTTGTCCCAAGCATTCATGTTGTAGTTCAACACGAACGTCTCGTACTTCTTGGTATGGCATTAAGGATCAATCCGTGGCCAATTCCTTCGAGACGGGACAATTAAGCCTTTCGAGGCGGTCAATGTGGCTTTTCATCTTAAGTACATAAGATGAAACCGATTGGTTGTCATCCATACGACATGCATGGAGTGCTCAAACCGTTTCGAAGCGCTTAACCCTCGCTTGCTGTTGGAACGTCTCCTTCAGCTGGGTTATCATGTCATAAGCTCCGTGATGTTCATACTCCTTTTAGAGATCCAGAGTCATGCTTGCCAGCATGAGGCAAGACACTTGGACGGAGTACTCAGTGTACTTCAGCCAATCGTTATAGGCCTCCTCATCATCCTCATTAGGTTGATCGGGGATAGGGTCGTCTAAAACATATGATCGTGTCTCTTGCTTGAGAATGGTTCTCAAGTTCCGATACTAATTAATGAATTGTTATGATTTGACGTTCCTTTTGGAGAATCGCTCGTAAAGATTGGGCGACGTGGATGAATTATCATGATTATCATTATTGATAAAATTTAACAAAGATCTATTTTAGTATTTTTGATATTGTTATTTTTATAATTAATACCTTTTAAGGTCATTTTCATGTTAAATCTAGAACCAACATTATATTTAAATTGTGGTTAGGTGACCTTTATCTAAAGATTTAAATTAATAAGGTGGTCAACGATTGACGGTTGCAACCATTTGCAACTTCTAAAGGAATGGGATCGACTTGAAACATCATATGTAAAGTTCGCATGTAATCCCATCAACACCATTTGGAAACCGTATTGTAGGTGATTCATTTAACATGGTTTGCAAATCAAGTTACCTTACTTGCACATACATGTGAGTTTTCAACATAAGTGGTTAGGTGACCTTTATCCCACCAATGTGGTATCCCTACCTTAAGTCACAAGTTACCACTAAATGGTTAGGTGACCTTTATCCCATTAAGAGTTTCCAAATGACTCAAGTGTTGTGCAAAAGGACGGTGTTAAACTTGTTTGTGAAAAGGATTTATGTTTTCAAATTCTAGTTTGGAAAATAGTTTTCATATTGCATTTGCATGCATTCAAATGCATGGTAGTTGTTTGAAAACTTATTTCAAAGTTCCTTTTCATAACCCATTATGAAGTCATTAACCTTGGTAAAATCCATTTTATTACCTACTGATTTCTAAGGAACCAATTTTATGCAAGTTGTTGATTTTCTAGTTGTTAACTATCCAATTCCACAATAAGATAAGATAAACATGAATCAACCATACATGCATAATAAAAACAACCACAAGTTCATAATCATAGCCATTGGATTTGGCAACTTGTTGACCGAAACAAGTGTGCCAAAAGGTCTATTATAAGGGACAAACACAACACAAGGCATTGAGATGGTGTGCTCCCACTTGATCCCACATCCTAATGCTTCAAGTGTCCATTTTGAGTTGTCATCGTTTTCTTTTATTTGGGCTTTCTTTGGGCTCCAAACTCCCTATTTTTTCAGCGAAACTCCCAGGCGCATGGGCACAGTTCAGGCGCATGGGCACTGTTTAGGCGCATGAGCACTGTTCAGGCGCATGAGCACTGTTTAGGTGCATGAGCGCACAACCATTTCCAGCGAAACTTCCTGGCGTGGGCACTGTTTAGACGCATGGGCACCGTTTTGGCGCATGAGCACTGTTCAGGCGCATGAGCACTATTCACGTGCATGAGCACTGTTCACGTGCATGAGCACTGTTCAGGCGTTTGGGCACTGTTTTGGGCCTGAAATGGCACAAACCAAAACCCAAAATTCTGTTGAACTTCTTTTATAAAATATATACTAATACATTTTTCTAGTAAAAGAAATACAACTAATCTACATTATTACAAAGCAATATGAAATAATAATTACATTACAAACCCAAATAAATGAATATTACAACCCAATTGAATAATCAAACAATATAACATCACAAACACACATCCAAGCACAAGGTCATGGCTAGGTTATGAACATCCATATACACATCCAGTATGCAAGTATATCAAGTTAAAATGGTTCCCCTTTATCAACCTAAAGTTTTTCGGCCAAGGTTAAACAAACCGAAAACTTTCGGTTTTTGTCCAAACAAAATAGTCAACCATCAATATGACTTAGTTTCAAAGATTACCACCTACATGTAAAGTATAATCTTGGAAAAACAAGGGGTAACCAGCAGCCCTAAAGGCTTCGGCCATATGGTGAACCACACCATAAAACCCGAATTGTTTGATCTATTAATGTTTGAATTCGTATAAGCGGCTCTTGATGCCATTGTTGGTTTTTAACAAGATTATCAAAGTCCTATAAGCTAATTTATAAGAAAACACAACATATTATAAGTTTAAAATCTTGTTAATATGCTGATATTAAACCCTTAATATGCAAACCCAAAGCCCGGATCCATATACGAAATACATACAATAAAACCAACCATAGGATGTTTAGAAAACCACCTTCTAGCTGCTAGAAATCGATATTAGGATGAAGATGAAGCTATTTTGAAAGCTATGTCTTCAATGTGGAAGAACTCAAGAGGTGATACCCACAAGCCCTCCAAACACTCACTTGCTAGGTAGTATAACACCAAGTCTTGTCCCTCTTCTTGGATCCGAAAATCAGCCCAGAACAACCCTTTGATCTAGCCAAGAAATTTGAATTCTTTGAAAGAAGAAGAGAGAAAAACACTTTTGTATGTATGTGAGAGAGAAAGGAGTGTAAGAAGGAATTGATTGAAGAGTGTGGAATGGTTTTAGTCTTGCATGAAACAAGACAAAGTTGGTATATCCATGCCTTGGGCGGCCGAGGGTTTTAAACCCAAATAGGTTCCCACCCTTTTAATCTTTCATTATTATAAC
>JABSNV010000696.1:0-82504 GCA_024085815.1 Flaveria linearis | reverse complement strand
GTGTCATCTATGTTGCTTAGCAAGCAGCTTGGTTGGCCTATCTTCAAGGCCACTTATAAAGTCTATTTTGTGATCTTTGTACTTTTATCAGCATTTCCCAGTGTGCTCATACAACCATAGGAAGTCTCCTTTCATCTTCACTTCAGAACCTGCTTCGGTTAAATGACCCAGGCTTAGGATATTATCCTAAGTGTAGGTATGTAATACACATCCTTTAAGACTCGTTGTTCACCAGTCTTACATTCTAGCACTACTGATCCCCCCTTGTATTTCAACTGAGTAGACCCATCCCCAAACCTGATTCTCCACCAATTCTTGTACCTAGATCCGAGAAGTTGGGCATTCCCGTCATATGATTGGATGCCCATTGTCTAGGTACCAAATATGATCAGTGATTCCTTCTCACTAGCACACAAGGATGGATTCACCTTTGACTCATTCAAGGAATACACACTCCTTTTGATTCCATTGAGCCATCGTCATCAACAAAGTTGGTTCATCATCTACAGTTTGAGTCAAATTTGCCTCGGAATCTTTGAGCTTCTTTGGACACTCGGAAGCATAGTGACAAGCTCTCAATCGGAAGCATTTTACGAGACTTATCCTTTGTAGTCTTGCCTTTTGCTTGGCTACATCCGGATCAGATTGCTTCTCTTGTTTGAAAGCCACCCTTCACTTTGACTTTGAGCCTCTTTCAAAACTGTTTCTTCGATCTGACTCATGCCTTTTTTGTTTTGCCTGCCATTCAGAGTAGGTGAGGAGCAATTGTTCGTCCTTAGAGTCTTTGCCTTGCATCTTGTCTTATACCAGTTCTTCTTCGAAAGCTTTCAGGCGCCCAATCGCCTCTGGTAGTAGTAATGTTTCAAGATCAACGAATTGCTCTAAGAGGCTACAATTGGATAAAACGATCTGGTACTGAATCAAGTAGTTTTCTAACAACTACTGATTCCTGCATCGGCTCTCCCAACTGCACTGCCTTAGATGTGATCGCACCTAATTTGCTCGCGAAATCATCTATACTTTCTCCTTCTTTCATCTTCAGAGATTCGAACTCGTTTCTTAGAGTTTGAAGTCGAGCCTTCTTTAACCTGTCGACTCACGAATCTCGTCTTGAAAGTATCCCAGATCTCTTCGCAGTGGCTCGATCGGCAACTTGTAAGACCAATTCTTCGGTATAGCTTGAAAGAGGTATGCAATTGCTGTGCTATTCTTTCGCGTCAAGAACAGCACCCCCCGGTGGTTCAATCACTTCCCAGAGGCCATGAACATTGAAGATTGCCTTCAATTTCACGGCCCAAATTGGTAATGGCGGCGAGAGCATGGGGCACTGTAGGGGAATAGTGCATTCTCTCGAATTGTTACGATTGATTGTCTTTTGCGGTGTGTTTTGTCGCCATCTTCTTTCTTCTCCGAGATACTTCTTCCCAACCTTCGGATCAAGCTCCAGTCCTTTCGAGTCTCAGCATTAGAATCGTAGCCGGTGTTGTGTTTCAATCCGTCGAAACAGGGCAACCTATCGCTTATCCTCACCGAGCTCTGATACCACATAAAAGTGTATATCAAGAAGAATCGAAATCAAGAAGATGAAGAACAATGAAGAACTCTTTTATTCACTCAAAAGGTGTTTACAGGGATGAAGTATTGTGTAATCACAAAAGACAAACAACTAACTACTTATAATAACCACTAAACAAACTTTAAAGAAAAAAATACAAGAACAGTCCCTGAACTATACTCCTTAGGCATTCGAAACACCAAACTTATTAAACTAGAATTACACTAACGTACTCCCCTGATTCCAAGTATCTCCCTGCAGATCTTCTACACCAAGCATCAATCTCATTTCTGATAACTTTATCCTCGGAAGAGCTTTAGTTAAAACATCAGCCTTTTGCTTATTACTTGACACAAACTCAACTTGTATTTGACCCCTTTCAACACAATCTCTAATAAAGTGGTACTTAATATCAATATGTTTTGATCTCCCATGAAAAACAGGATTTTTCATCAATGCTATGGCAGATAGATTATCCACATACAACACCACAACCTTTTGTTTCTTTCCAGTTAACTCTTCAAGTAATCCATGTAACCACAAAGCTTGACAAGCAGCTGTAGTGGCTGCCATGACTCTGCTCTCACAGCTTGATAAAGCAACTGTAGATTGCTTTTGTGAGCTCCATGAAACTGGACTTCCATTAAAAGAATACACTTCCTGAGGTACTTTTACCAACCTTCACCAGTTGAATAATTGCTATCACTAAACCCAATTAGTTCATTACAAACATCACCACAGCCATACTTAATTCCATAATGCAATGTTCCTTTAATGTACCTTATAACATACTTGATTGCCTTCAAGTGATCAACATTAGGACTCGCATAAACCGACTCAAGTATCCAACTGCATACATCAGATCTGGTCTGGTCTGTGTTAAATATCTTAAAGACCCAATTAACTTTCTATACTCAGTTGGATCTACTTCAGTTCCTCCTTCTCTAACCACAAACTTTAGACCTGGTTCTATAGGAATTTTAGTCTCATTGCACTCACCTAAACCAGCTGATTGTACCAGTTTAGATGCATATCCTGCTTGTTTAATAAAGATCCCATCTTTCCTTTGTGAAACCTCAATACCCAAATAATAACACAACAAACCAAGATCTGTCCTTTCAAACTTCTTTTTCATCTGCAGTTTGAATTCTTCAACCTCATTAAGTTCACTTCCAGTGACAATCAAGTCATCTACATATACTCCAATAATGAGTAAAGAAGTTGACTTTGATCTAACATATACTGCAGCTTCTCTATAACACCTGGTGAAGCCCAATTCTTTTAACACCTCATCTAACCTCTTGTTCCAAGCTCTAGGTGCCTGTCTTAGACCATAAAGTGCCTTAAACAACTTATACACTTTATGTTCTTCACCTTTAACTTCAAAACCCTGAGGTTGCATCACATACATCTCTTCATTCAACCTTCCATGTAAGAATGCTGCTTTCACATCCAAATGATATACCTTCCCTTCATACTTGCTGCAACTGCTAGAAGCAATCTAACTGTCTCAATTCGAGCTACAGGTGCAAAGCTTCTTCAAAATCCACCCCTTGATGTTGCACATACCCTTTTGCAACAACCTTGCCTTATACTTTGTAGCTTTCCCTTCTGCATCTCTTTTCAATTTGTACACCCATTTCAGCCCGATTGGTCTAGCATGATCTGGTAAATCTACCAACTCCCATGTTTGATTTCTCTCTATTGTTTTTATCTCTTCATTCATAGCAACTTTCCATAACTCATCTTTTGCAGCCTCATGGTAGTTCAATGGCTCTCCTGTTTGTGCTAACAATAGCTCAACAGCATCACTGTCTTCATTCTCCTGCTCATTACTCACACCTCTTGACCCACCAAGACCCCTCTCATCAACTACAAAATCACTGTATCTTGATGGTAACATTGGCCTTCTTTGAGATCTTCTTAGATAACCTTGTTGCATTTGGTCTTGGTGCAAGGTTGTTGCAGAACCATCACTCTCACTACTTTCATGGTTAGTATTCTTCCCTGACCTTGCTGAACCACTTGTTCACTTTGATCTTCTATGTAAGCTTACCCAACTTGACCCACTACTGCCCATGTCTTGTAAGTAAGAAGACCAGTCCCATTTTCGTCCTTCCTCAAATTGAACATCTCTACTTACAACTATCCTTTTGGATATTGGGTCATAAAGTCTGTGAGCCTTTGATCCTATTTCAACACCTAGATAGACCATAGGCTGACTTCTATCATCAAGTTTCATTAAGTGTGGTTGCACTCTTTTCACATGTGCAACACACCCAAGATCCTTAGGTGATGTAGACTTGGCTTTCTGCCTTTCAATGCTTCATAGGGGGTAACATTAAGTAGAGCCTTTGTGGAAACTCTATTCAAGATATATACAGAGTGCCTAACTGCTTCTGCCCATATATTCTGTGGTAAATCCATGGCCTTCAGCAGGCTTCTTGTCATGTTCAATACTGATCTGTTTCTCCTCTCCACCATACCATTGTGTTGAGGAGTATAGGGGGTGGTTAGCTGCCTCACTATCCCTTCTTCCTCACAGTAATTGCTAAAGTGAGTTGAAGTAAATTCTCCCCCCCTATCAGATCTAAGGGTTTTGACTTTCAAGTTATACTCATTCTCTACCTGCTTCTTGAACTTCTTGAAGTGTTCAAGTGCCTGGTCTTTAGACTTAAGCAAATATACCCACATAAACCTAGTACTATCATGCACAATCAACATGAAGTACTTGTTCCCTGAGAGGGTTGTGGGTGATATAGGCCCACAGAGATCAATACAAATTAACTCTAATGGTTTAGAAGACCTATAGGTAGACTGAGATGGAAAAGGTTTCCTTGAATGCTTACCAGCTAGGCAGGCTTCACATACTTGCTCTGGTCTATCCACAATTGGCACCCCATTGACCATGTTCTTTGCGACCATCTCCTTTAGAGCTACAAAGTTCACATGGCCAAGTCGTCCATGCCATTTCCAGGCTGTGTCATCTATGTTGCTTAGCAAGCAGCTTGGTTGGCCTATCTTCAAGGCCACTTTATAAAGTCTATTTTATGATCTCTGTACTTTTATCAGCAATTTCCCAGTGTGCTCATACAACCATAGGAAGTCTCCTTTCATCTTCACTTCAAAACCTGCTTCGGTTAATTGACCCAGGCTTAGGATATTATTCCTAGGTGTAGGTATGTAATACACATCCTTTAAGACTCGTTGTTCACCAGTCTTACATTCTAGCACTACTGATCCCCTTCCTTGTATTTCAACCGTAGACCCATCCCCAAACCTGATTCTCCCACCAATTCTTGTATCTAGATCCGAGAAGTTGGCATATTCCCTGCCATATGATTGGATGCCCCATTGTCTAGGTACCAAATATGATCAGTGAATTCCTTCTCACTAGCACACAAGGATGGATTCACCTTTGACTCATTCAAGAATACACACTCCTTTTGATTCCATTGAGCCATCGTCATCAACAAAGTTGGTTCATCATCTACAGTTTGAGTCAAATTTGCCTCGGAATCTTTGAGCTTCTTTGGACACTCGGAAGCATAGTGACCAAGCTCTTCACATCGGAAGCATTTTATCCGAGACTTATCCTTTGTAGTCTTGCCTTTTGGCTTGGCTACATCCGGATCAGATTGCTTCTCCTTGTTTGAAAGCCACCCTTTCACTTTTGACTTTGAGCCTCTTTCAAACTATTTCTTCAATCTTGACTCATGCCTTTTTTGTTTTGCCTGCCATTCAGAGTAGGTGAGGAGCAATTGTTCGTCCTTAGAGTCTTTGCCTTGCATCTTGTTCTTCATACCAGTTCTTTCTTCGAAAGCTTTCAGGCGCCCAATCGCCTCTGGTAGTAGTAATGTTTCAAGATCAACGAATTGCTCTATGAGGCTACAATTTGGATAAAACGATCTGGTACTGAATCAAGTAGTTTTCTAACAACTACTGATTCCTGCATCGGCTCTCCCAACTGCACTGCCTTAGATGTGATCGCACCTAATTTGCTCGCGAAATCATCTATACTTTCTCCTTCTTTCATCTTCAGAGATTCGAACTCGTTTCTTAGAGTTTGAAGTCGAGCCTTCTTTACCCTGTCGACTCCAACGAATCTCGTCTTGAAAGTATCCCAGATCTCCTTCGCAGTGGCTCGATCGGCAACTTGTAAGACCAATTCTTCCGGTATAGCTTGAAAGAGGTATGCAATTGCCGTGCTATTCTTCTTCGCATCAAGAACAGCACCCCCCGGTGGTTCAATCACTTCCCAAAGGCCATGAACATTGAAGATTGCCTTCAATTTCACGGCCCAAATTGGGTAATTGGTCGGCGAGAGCATGGGGCACTGTAGGGGAATCGTTGCATTCTCTCGAATTGTTACGATTTGATTGTTCTGCGGTGGTGTCGCCATCTTCTTTCTTCTCCGATGATACTTCTTCCCAACCTTCGGATCGAGCTCCAGTCCTTTCGAGTCTCAGCATGAGAATCGTAGCCGGTGTTGTGTTTCAATCCGTCGAAACAGGGCACCCTATCGCTTATCCTCACCGAAGCTCTGATACCACATAAAAGTGTATATCAAGAAGAATCGAAATCAAGAAGATGAAGAACAATGAAGAACTCTTTTATTCACTCAAAAGGTGTTTACAGGGATGAAGTATTGTGTAATCACAAAAGACAAACAACTAACTACTTATAATAACCACTAAACAAACTTTAAAGAAAAAATACAAGAACAGTCCCTGAACTATACTCCTTAGGCATTCGAAACACCAAACTTTATTAAACTGGAATTACACTAACGTACTCCCCCTGATTCCAAGTATCTCCCTGCAGATCTTCTACACCAAGCATCAATATCATTTCTGCAAACTTTATCCTCGGAAGAGCTTTAGTTAAAACATCAGCCTTTTGCTTATTACTTGACACAAACTCAACTTGTATTTGACCCCTTTCAACACAATCTCTAATAAAGTGGTACTTAATATCAATATGTTTTGATCTCCCATGAAAAACAGGATTTTTCATCAATGCTATGGCAGATCGATTATCCACATACAACACCACAACCTTTGTTTCTTTCCAGTTAACTCTTCAAGTAATCCATGTAACCACAAAGCTTGACAAGCAGCTGTAGTGGCTGCCATGAACTCTGCCTCACAGCTTGATAAAGCAACTGTGGATTGCTTTTGTGAGCTCCATGAAACTGGACTTCCATTATAAAAGAATACACTTCCTGAGGTACTTTTACCATCACCTTCACCAGTTGAATAATTGCTATCACTAAACCCAATTAGTTCATTACAAACATCACCACAGCCATACTTAATTCCATAATACAATGTTCCTTTAATGTACCTTATAACATACTTGATTGCCTTCAAGTGATCAACATTAGGACTCTGCATAAACCGACTCAAGTATCCAACTGCATACATCAGATCTGGTCTGGTCTGTGTTAAATATCTTAAAGACCCAATTAACTTTCTATACTCAGTTGGATCTACTTCAGTTCCTCCTTCTCTAACCACAAACTTTAGACCTGGTTCCATAGGAATTTTAGTCTCATTGCACTCACCTAAACCAGCTGATTGTACCAGTTTAGATGCATATCCTGCTTGTTTAATAAAGATCCTATCTTTCCTTTGTGAAACCTCAATACCCAAATAATAACACAACAAACCAAGATCTGTCATTTCAAACTTCTTTTTCATCTGCAGTTTGAATTCTTCAACCTCATTAAGTTCACTTCCAGTGACAATCAAGTCATCTACATATACTCCAATAATGAGTAAAGAAGTTGACTTTGATCTAACATACACTGCAGCTTCTCTATAACACCTGGTGAAGCCCAATTCTTTTAACACCTCATCTAACCTCTTGTTCCAAGCTCTAGGTGTCTGTCTTAGACCATAAAGTGCCTTAAACAACTTATACACTTTATGTTCTTCACCTTTAACTTCAAAACCCTGAGGTTGCATCACATACACCTCTTCATTCAACCTTCCATGTAAGAATGCTGCTTTCACATCCAAATGATATACCTTCCACTTCATACTTGCTGCAACTGCTAGAAGCAATCTAACTGTCTCAATTCGAGCTACAGGTGCAAATGCTTCTTCAAAATCCACCCCTTGATGTTGCACATACCCTTTTGCAACCAACCTTGCCTTATACTTTGTAACTTTCCCTTCTGAATCTCTTTTCAATTTGTACACCCATTTCAGCCCGATTGGTCTAGCATGATCTGGTAAATCTACCAACTCCCATGTTTGATTTCTCTCTATTGTTTTTATCTCTTCATTCATAGCAACTTTCCACAACTCATCTTTTGCAGCCTCATGGTAGTTCAATGGCTCTCCTGTTTGTGCTAACAATAGCTCAACAGCATCACTGTCTTCATTCTCCTGCTCATTACTCACACCTCTTGACCCACCAAGACCCCTCTCATCAACTACAAAATCACTGTATCTTGATGGTAACATTGGCCTTCTTTGAGATCTTCTTAGATGACCTTGTTGCATTTGGTCTTGGTGCAAGGTTGTTACAGAACCATCACTCTCACTACTTTCATGGTTAGTATTTCTTCCCTGACCTTGCTGAACCACTTGTTCACTTTGATCTTCTATGTAAAGCTTACCCAACTTGACCCACTACTGCCCATGTCTTGTAAGTATGAAGACCAGTCCTATTTTCGTCCTTCCTCAAATTGAACATCTCTACTTACAACTATCCTTTTGGATATTGGGTCATAAAGTCTGTGAGCCTTTGATCCTATTTCAACACCTAGATAGACCATAGGCTGACTTCTATCATCAAGTTTCATTAAGTGTGGTTGCACTCTTTTCACATGTGCAACACACCCAAAGATCCTTAGGTGATGTAGACTTGGCTTTCTGCCTTTCAATGCTTCATAGGGGGTAACATTAAGTAGAGCCTTTGTGGAAACTCTATTCAAGATATATACAGAGTGCCTAACTGCTTCTGCCCATATATTCTGTGGTAAATCCATGGCCTTCAGCAGGCTTCTTGTCTTGTTCAATACTGATCTGTTTCTCCTCTCCACCATACCATTGTGTTGAGGAGTATAGGGGGTGGTTAGCTGCCTCACTATCCCTTCTTCCTCACAGTAATTGCTAAAGTGAGTTGAAGTAAATTCTCCCCCCCTATCAGATCTAAGGGTTTTGACTTTCAAGTTATACTCATTCTCTATCTGCTTCTTGAACTTCTTGAAGTGTTCAAGTGCCTGGTCTTTAGACTTAAGCATATATACCCACATAAACCTAGTACTATCATCCACAATCAACATGAAGTACTTGTTCCCTGAGAGGGTTGTGGGTGATATAGGCCCACAGAGATCAATACAAATTAACTCTAATGGTTTAGAAGACCTATAGGTAGACTGAGATGGAAAAGGTTGCCTTGAATGCTTACCAGCTAGGCAGGCTTCACATACTTGCTCTGGTCTATCCACAATTGGCACCCCATTGACCATGTTCTTTGCGACCATCTCCTTTAGAGCTACAAAGTTCACATGGCCAAGTCGTCCATGCCATTTCCAGGCTGTGTCATCTATGTTGCTTAGCAAGCAGCTTGGTTGGCCTATCTTCAAGGCCACTTTATAAAGTCTATTTTGTGATATCTGTACTTTTATCAGCAATTTCCCAGTGTGCTCATACAACCATAGGAAGTCTCCTTTCATCTTCACTTCAAAACCTGCTTCGGTTAATTGACCCAGGCTTGGGATATTATTCCTAGTGTAGGTATGTAATACACATCCTTTAAGACTCGTTGTTCACCAGTCTTACATTCTAGCACTACTGATCCCCTTCCTTGTATTTCAACCGTAGACCCATCCCCAAACCTGATTCTCCCACCAATTCTTGTATCTAGATCCGAGAAGTTGGCATTATTCCCTGTCATATGATTGGATGCCCCATTGTCTAGGTACCAAATATGATCAGTGAATTCCTTCTCACTAGCACACAAGGATGGATTCACCTTTGACTCATTCAAGAATACACACTCCTTTTGATTCCATTGAGCCATCGTCATCAACAAAGTTGGTTCATCATCTACAGTTTGAGTCAAATTTGCCTCGGAATCTTTGAGCTTCTTTGGACACTCGAAAGCATAGTGACCAAGCTCTTCACATCGGAAGCATTTTATCCGAGACTTATCCTTTGTAGTCTTGCCTTTTGGCTTGGCTACATCCGGATCAGATTGCTTCTCCTTGTTTGAAAGCCACCCTTTCACTTTTGACTTTGAGCCTCTTTCAAACTGTTTCTTCGATCTTGACTCATGCCTTTTTTGTTTTGCCTGCCATTCAGAGTAGGTGAGGAGCAATTGTTCGTCCTTAGAGTCTTTGCCTTGCATCTTGTTCTTCATACCAGTTCTTTCTTCGAAAGCTTTCAGGAGCCCAATCGCCTCTGGTAGTAGTAATGTTTCAAGATCAACGAATTGCTCTATGGAGGCTACAATTTGGATAAAACGATCTGGTACTGAATCAAGTAGTTTCCTAACAACTACTGATTCCTGCATCGGCTCTCCCAACTGCACTGCCTTAGATGTGATCGCACCTAATTTGCTCGCGAAATCATCTATACTTTCTCCTTCTTTCATCTTCAGAGATTCGAACTCGTTTCTTAGAGTTTGAAGTCGAGCCTTCTTTACCCTGTCGACTCCAACGAATCTCGTCTTGAAAGTATCCCAGATCTCCTTCGCAGTGGCTCGATCGGCAACTTGTAAGACCAATTCTTCCGGTATAGCTTGAAAGAGGTATGCAATTGCTGTGCTATTCTTCTTCGCGTCAAGAACAGCACCCCCTGGTGGTTCAATCACTTCCCAGAGGCCATGAACATTGAAGATTGCCTTCAATTTCACGGCCCAAATTGGGTAATTGGTCGGCGAGAGCATGGGGCACTGTAGGGGAATCGTTGCATTATCTCGAATTGTTACGATTTGATTGTTTTGCGTGGTGTCGCCATCTTCTTTCTTCTCCGATGATACTTCTTCCCAACCTTCAGATCGAGCTCCAGTCCTTTCGAGTCTCAGCGTGAGAATCGTAGCCGGTGTTGTGTTTCAATCCGTCGAAACAGGGCACCCTATCGCTTATCCTCACCGAAGCTCTGATACCACATAAAAGTGTATATCAAGAAGAATCGAAATCAAGAAGATGAAGAACAATGAAGAACTCTTTTATTCACTCAAAAGGTGTTTACAGGGATGAAGAATTGTGTAATCACAAAAGACAAACAACTAACTACTTATAACAACCACTAAACAAACTTTAAAGAAAAAATACAAGAACAGTCCCTGAACTATACTCCTTAGACATTCTAAATACCAAACTTTATTAAACTGGAATTACACTAACAGTCATTGTGTCTTTCATAATGACACTATGACGGCATTGTGTCTTTCATAAATAACACAATAAAAAAACTTTAATTTTTTTTCTTAGTGAGGACAACTAGGGGAACAAAAGATCGGAATTATTTTTTTGAAATTCGATTTAGATTGTGAAATATAATTTTTTATGACTTTTTTGACTCATTATGTCTTCTCACACTTTGTAACAAAAATATACTTTGTATTTGAATATTTTTCTAATATTATTACTCTGCTGAGCAGAGTTAAATAGAAAATCATGTAATGTATTAACTTGATTAAATTCTTTAGATTAAAGAGATGTTATAAAATATACAAAAAAATATAGTAAGAAAAAACTTATAGTTTATTAACTTGATTAAATTCATTTTAATGATTAGTGGTTAGCATGATTTTTAATTGTACACATAAAAAATAAAAGATTTGGTGAACTAAAATTATAAGTTTCTTTTTTAAAACTTTAAATTGTAATTTCATATTTTTCCCATGTAAAGTTAATTATTATTTTATTTATGTAATTATTATTTTATTTATGTAATTATTTAGACACTTATGAATGATATATGTTTATTTTTAATGTATGATTATTTGAGGGTATGATTATTTATAGGAATTTACATGTGAGAATAATATTCTATACTTCTATGTTAGTGGACTAGAAACACAAACACAATTGAAAAAATAATCAGATTTTGGGATAGCATGTTTAATCTGTTTAAAAAATGGGTCTTGTTACTTGTATTTAATCTATTTAATCAGTTTAGTTAAAAAAAATCAACCAGCCAACCTCTTTAATAAAACATCTTGATCCACTAACCCATTTAATACATTTACAACTTGATTTATTTCGTTAACTTACCAATTGTTTGATACGTTTAGATAAACGGGTCATGATCAGGTTATATGATTTTAAATATGTATAGATTAGGATTGATTTGTTGAACACAAATAAAAATATGCTATGCTATATGGATCTTGATTGGGTTTAACAATTAAACCGTCACAGTCTCACGATTGACATCCATCCCTAAGTGAGAAAAAAACAAAGTGAGTTTATCGTGCCAATGATAACTAGAGATGTGGTCTAACATCCCAAACACTTTCTCTCTCCTATTCGTAAACGGACCGACAATCACCAGCAACCTTGTAGACATGATTTAATTCCACGTGAAGCCTCCTCCTCTTCATAGATATTAAAGGGTTGCTCATCTTTTATGCACTTAAAAAAAATTATTTCTTGCCATATCTATACTAATAAATAAAAATAAATACAGACACTTGTTGCCATTCTAGGCCATATAATATTTAGTTTTCCCGCTTTTCTCTCATCTTAATTATAAACGCTATAATAGCTATTTATTCATTGATAACTATCCATAATTAAAATTTCAAATATGTTAACTTTACATTTTCAAATGTTTAATATTTGGGTTTATTCAATACGTATAATACATACATAATATTTAAAACATAACTTTTTATATTATAAAACATGTAACAGTAAAATCATTTAGCCCGTGTATTACACGCGGTATAACCTAGTAGTTGTATAAAATGAAATATAAAAAATAACCTTTCAATAACAAAACGCCATCCGTGGGACTCGAACCCACGACCACGTGGTTAAAAGCCACGCGCTCTACCAACTGAGCTAGAACGGCTTAGCAGTGAGAATGCCTTTGTTTTATTTATGTAATGTTATCATTAGACAACAGAGAGAACTTCCGGTGTATGTGTGTGTTATTATGTTGATTTTTACATTGATAATAATATGTTAAGTTTAGGGTTTGGGTGGCTTGTCGCGCAATATAACGAAATTATAATTTGCGAAGAAAACTGTAGTATTTTGAAAAAATGTGCAAAGTATGAATATATAGATATAGATATGGAAAACGGTTTACCTGGGATCAAACAGAAGTTGAAACTTATTCAAGCATTTGATTTTGAAATAATGTTACTGAAAATGTTGATATTTTGTTGGCTAGATTTGAAGGTTAAAGAATTTCCAAAAGAATTAGTTAAAAACACATATCAAGTTGGACTTGGTTGGAGCAAAGTAAATCAATTGTCAGTAAACAAAGATTACCTGATAAAAGAACTTAGAGACAATTGATAAAATATTGATGAATAATATTTTCAATGTATTTAATCATTGGGAACCAGATCTTTTTACATAAACATATTACAATAAAAGAATAATGATACAGCGAACCAACTAATGATAATGATAAAAGGTCAAAAATTATTGTAATATTTAAACTAAAGATATAATAATAACTTAAAAATAAACTTAGAGATGAATAATAAATCAAATAATAATCACTATAATAGATAATAAACTCGACCAACACCAGATTGTGGAGCAAAACAGCCACAACTTAATTCGAGAAGTTTTTGGCCAATATTAAATTTCTTGATGACTGTTAACAAACAATCAACAGACTTGCTAGTTATTACAATTGTACCTTCTATCTTCATTTATTCCACAACACACCCTGCTATAATGTGTGTAACAATAACAACAAATTTTTTTCCTAATTAAAATTTATTTTAAGTTTTTAAACAGTCGTCTTTTATCATTTTTACCAGAATGATTCATACCACATTATTAATATAATATAAAAAATGTAAAGAAGTCATTTTAATCTTTCATTTCCCTACAGAACAAAGAAAGCAACATACATGAGTAAAATCTTCTTCAAAACAAAGAAATTTAATAATATCCCACTCATACAAGCAAGGTCTGAAAAGAATAAGATAACAAAGATGACTACGAACCTTACTTCTATTCTAAGAGTTAAAGTGACTATTCTTGATGCCCTGGACTCAAAACCCTTGTTTCTTTTTTCAAGAAATACAAGTATAATAAAGCATGTAGTAGTAGTAGTAGAAGAAGAAGAAAAGAGAAGATATCAAATATCACCTAGAAAGTAATTATCATCAACTAGGAAGAAAAGCAAACAAAAGTATAAGACAAACACATCTATTCTGCTCCAATGAACTTCAATATTTATAATATCTATAGTTAAGGATAACAGCAAAAGAGACTTGCATCATAAATTAGGTATTGCAATTCAAAAGCTACAAAGTCTTAGCATATATATCCCCAGAAGAAACAAGAGATGATAGATAATTCTGTCATGTGTGACGCCTTCGCTTGGTGTTTGTCGCCTCATCATATGACTCCCACTTCTTGTGATCAAGAATGCTGATGTCATCAAGATCAGCAATTGCAAGCAGGTATTGTGTGAGCTTCACTAGCTCGGTGTCGCTGCCTCTGTTTTCATGTGCCTTTCTAAATGGTTTTATTGTCAATCCGTTCTGTGGATTCATTACAAAGTTCCTCCTTAGATCATCAAACATTATTGTGTTCTTTGCACTGTAGAACTGCACGCAGATCATTATCAAAAAACAAAACACAGAGTCATTATTTGTTAAATTATCCATTTTATGATTTTAGGCCCTTAATGAATAAGAAAACCAACATACTTTTTACTTTGCATAAAAAAGTCCATCAATATAATGTTGGTATATTGAAGTCTTTAAACTTGTCAAAAATACATAAAAGAATCCCTCGACCAAATTTTGGCATACTAAAACTCCACAAACTTTAGAATGCACATACCTGTGAAAGGTGGTGTTACTGTTTAGGACTTTATGTACCAAAATTAGGTATAGGGACTTTTTCATGCAAAATAGGAAAGTACGTGGGTGTTAAATGGTATTAACTCATAAACGAATTATGTAGAGTGCGAAAATATATACAAGTAATAATCAAACCTCAGGAAAATGAGCCCAAATTAACCCGAGTGGTTTACAGTCAAAGATCCCCCTACTATCTGATTGAACTGTGATCATTGCTATATGATCTAAAAGAGCAGTAATTTTGTAATTAGGATTACTAAGTACCCCAAGCTGACCCATCTTCAATTCAACCCATTTCATGCTGCACAAAGAAATTGATGATTTACTTTTACCAATATACCTTTCATCTAACCATAGGTAACAAAATATTTACAAAAGGCTAACCTTGTTGCAGACCATATAATGATGTCATACTCTGCATAAACAGCTGTCAAGAACTCATGGAGATCTGCATTTGTAAGTAAGTTAGCGAATAATGGTGTTACTGTCTATTACTGTCTATTATTATTTCAAAGTGGAATTTATGTGAGCTTCTTACAAGGACGCATGAGTTCAAGGGAGTTTTCTGCGGTTGAACGATGGTCAAAGAGAGTGTAGTCTATATCCAACACAAGCAGCTTTTTCCCTTTTCGACATGGATTTCTGAGTTCAATCTACGATCAAGCATCCATTAACATATATAATAATCAAGTATTATGCATCGATAAATGTCAGTGTCACAAACTTATCATAGCCTATATCAACCAATCAGATCACACCTTTAAACTTAAAGGGGAGTACTAATATGGATAGTGGTTAGAGGTGGCAAAGATAAGTGGGTGGGTAGGCACTAATTGGTCAAAATGGGTTTAGGAGTACAAGTTAAAACACAAAAAAATTTAGTGCAAACATGTCAGAGCAAGCCAGGCCTTTTAGCTAATTTTTGTATTCGACTCATCTAGGATAAAACATAATCCAAACAGACCCTTCCAAAAGTGAACGGATCAAAATTGCCTCTAACTAAAATGACTGCATGATGAAGCTAAACCTTTTTATCAGGACTGCATATTTATTTCGAAAGAGGCAACGCAAAACTATCCAATATATTATGATGATATAAGAGTATGTGCAGGCACATCAGACCAATTGGTGTTATAAAATGATAAACTGACCAATGATAAACATACATGGAAATGAAAAACTCTTTGAAGAGCAATGATGAAAATTAGAAAGACATACTTTGTATTGATCAATACGTCTCTTTAGTTTCTGCTTGTTGACCTCTTTGTCTTTAATGTCTACAGCTTCATCTTGCCCAATTTCAAAATCATCAACAATTTCTGGTAAATCAACTTGATCCACAATTATATCATCCTCAGTGGTACTACATTAATCAAGAATTTGATAAATTTTTCAGTCAAACCATAAGATCAGATCACAATGTCATATTCTAATGGTTATGATAGAATAACACTTCTATCAGTATACAGACGAAATACTAGTATATAATCATGATACATGGATTTATTCCATAATCAAAGCTCCACATGCTCCTTCATCTTAAGCACAATCACTTCACCAAGATATCTAAAAGGCATTGTTGGTTATGTCATATGATATAGCAAAATGTTTCTACTGCTTTAAAGAAGAAGAAACACTTTTGTTGCCAAATTGGATGAGCTAAGGCATATGAAATACTACAAGTAAAACTAGTTTTTGCTAACTTAAAATGAACATGTTTAGGTCTCCATATGGAAAACACATAGCAGCTAGACTGTAAGAAAAAACAAACTGAAGCTTGGGGATACACATTTAATCCATATTTAAAGATTACCTTCGTTTAATTTTCAAGTTTTCACAAGGAAGCATAGATCCATCGTACTCGAAATGGTTTAATTTCATTTCACTAAAACTCACTCATAACTCTAATATGCATAATTTTATGCCTTTTAGAAATCTCATACAGAACAACATGCATCTGTCACATTCCAAATTGTTAAGATCTTAAACAAACAAAATAACTCAGAAAGACACCAATATCAGACCCGTTTTAGGCCCCGAAAAGATTTAAACAATTAAACCAACCTTGAGGAAGCATAAAGATTAACACTTGCCTACAAATTTCAAAGTATTCAGTTAAAAGTTAAAACACACTGACACAAAGATCTAATCAATCACAATCAGAACTCCAAAAAGGAATAAACACAAACTCCAACAGTTTTACCCGATCATCGTCATTTTGAGAGAAGATTTGAGAGGCAGAGTAGACAGAAGCACTGAATCATCAGTGAGTTTAGATCCGATTTTAGGGTATAGAAGCTTCTGGCGTTTGGGGAGTACGTTGGTGAGTTGACAAATTCGTCGCTTTAGTTCAGCGACGGAGTCGTCGCCGCAGACTCTGACGGTGTACTCTTTGCCGCTCCATTTGACGGTGAGTGTCAGCTCCTCCTCCGTCGCCGGAGACGTTAACGATGATGCAGCCATTGAGGAAACTGTTTTTTTTTTTTTTTTTTTTCTTTTTTCAGAATGAGGAGAAACATTAACATTTTCCTCATCTTGTGTTTATATTTATTCTAGATTAAATTATCATTTTCATCCCTATGGTTTGGTGAAAATTGTCACTTTAATTCAATAGTTTGTTTTTTCACATCTGGGTTCCTGTGGTTTACAACTCTTATCATATTCATCCAGTCCGTTAACTCCATCCAAAATTTCCGTTAAATGAGGGGTGTATTGGTCATTTTACACATATGTTTTTATTTTTCTTTTTTTTAAACCTGATTTAATATATACTCTTTAAATACATTGCTATTTTAGTCCCTGTGGTTTGAGCGTATTTGCCAATTTAGTCCAAAAATAACCACCACACCACTACCCGTCACAAGAACCACCGAACCACCACCACCGCCCCATCACAAAGCCACCAACACCACACCAGAGCGCCCACCACCACCACGCACATTGGATCGTCGCTACCATGTAAACCCTAAAAATCAACAATCAATATTGGACTTGTAACATACTACTTTGAAAATGCATATCAAACCCTACTAATACCTCTACAATACTCGTTTTCAAGGGTTCCATATACGTTTTCGAAGGGGTTTGTTATAAGTTCGAGATTAACGGTTTGTTTCTAGGGTCTACATGGTGGTGGTGATCTAGTGAGTGATGGCGGAGATCTAATGTGTGGTGGTGGAGATCTAATGTGTGGTGGTGGTGCCCGTCTGGTGTGGTGTTGGTGGTTTTATGATAGGGTGGTGGTGATGATTTGGTGGTTCTGATGGAGTGGTGGTGGTTTTACGGCGTGGTGGTGGTGTGGTGTGTAAATACGAGGTCCAACTCTAGATGGTTCCGGTCTTGTTGAACTTCGATTTACCGATGCTCTCTGAAGCTTCACACCTACGCACAATGAAAACAACACCAGTTAAGGCGTTCCAAGGGGGAAATATCCCTGGAACGACCCTCCGACGTAACAGTAAGTATTGGTTGAATGGAAATATGTGATAGGGATAATTAAGGGGGAGCTTTTGTGTGTATTCTTTTGTGAGGATCTCGATCCTCCTTACCTGATATTTATAGTGTTTGACTGCTGCAATCGTGTGCTGATTTACAGGGATTATTCCCCGACAAATCCAGTACCTTTTATATTCTCCGACCATTACTGAATTATCGGTTATGATTGGGGTGATTCCGATGTAATTAAATGTGGGGCACATGTCCTGCTGGCTTACCCGTTCCGCCCACATAGGCCGGGCTTTCGGGTTCGGGTACCCGGTCTTGTGTGGGTTATTTGTACCCTACATCTACATGGTGGTTCCATCATGGGTGGTGGTGATATGGTGTTTTATGCCAAGGTGGTGGGATTTTTGGACTGAATTGGCAAACATATCTAAACCACATGGACTAAAATAGCAATCTATTTAAAGAGGATATATTAAATGGGTTTAAAAAATAGAAAAATAAAACTTATATGTAAAATGACCAATATACCCTTCATTTAACGGAGAATGTTGGATGGAGTTAACAAACTGGATGAATATGACAAGATTTGTAAACCACAGGGACCCGGATGCGAAAAAATAAACTATTGGATGAAAGTGGCAATTTTCACCAAACCACAGGGACGAAAATGACAATTTTGTATTTGTTTTGTACCCGGTATTCTCAGATACCTTCAATTTGGACCCCAAATTATGTTTTAACCGAGACATTTTGTATTTGAATGGGTTTTTAAAAACTTGAAATCTGGTTCAGAGAGAATATAAGTGACAAGTTTGAACGTATCTGCTAAGAATCAGGATATGAATCAATTTGGATGTGACATGTGTCAGATGACTAACTGTTAAAGATTAACACATGTACAGTGACTCGGCATGGTAGCAGACTGTCAGCCTAACCATAACGGTCAATTACCGATGATGTGGATAAGTGTCACCGGTTGTTCAGCAGGTGACATGTTGACTCGTGTACCATAAGACGGCAATGGACTACCACGGTCTACTTACGGTCCATGACCGTTATGGCTAGGCTGACAGTCTGCTACCTTGTCACCTGCTGAACAACCGGTGGGGGTGATTCGGTTATTTAGGCTTAGTGGATGGGACTTAGTGGGCAGTTAGTAGCTATATTAGTCTATATGTATGTGGTTTTAATGTTCTTGTTTAGGTAGATAAGGTTTTAATATTTGAATTTTGGGTTTATGTATGGAGATCAATCCATCTTGAAGAGGACTACACTATTTGTACTCATTTTTAATTCAATCAAGGCTACTAAGTTCTTATCATACTGCTTCTATGTTCCTAATTCGTCTTAAAGCTCGTGTAACAAGGTGTTGCTTGCTCAAGATGAAGGTAAACAAACATAAGACGAGATAATAATCAACCTAAGGGAATGTTAAGAAGTCTTGTTTTGCAAACCATTTTTCCTAAGGTGAATATGTTTGATATTTCAAAATAAAATAAATTACTTTTTATGATTTCAAATGGCGTTAATATGATGAACACATTTTGATGCATAAACCGAATTTAACATTTAGTCAATAAGTATACGTATAATATTGTCAAACTTGAGGATGGATGAAAATCTCATACTTGGGTTGATTGAGAGCTCAGTGTAAATCGAAGAGGTCCTTGTTGAAAACAAGACTCTCTAGGAAATAAAACCAACATATATGGAGCTCAGTTAAACTGTTTCTTTATATTCATGCATAATCACTTTTTGTTTATTAAATGTATTCATCGACTTTTATACTGGCGTATTATTTTATAAATTTTTCAGGTTATCATGAATATACTAGTCAGGGATGTGTTAGATGGACAATGAATCTTAGGCAAAGACTATACTAGAGGCTAAATTCAAAATATTGTAATATTCTGTGTGATACCAGAAATTTATTCAAACATTGTTTTAACGATGATTATATGAACAAAAGGGTTTTTAAATCTTTTTCAAATATTTAAAATGTTATATCAACCAAAAATGTAAGATTTTTAAAGGTTAGTGAATTGTTTTCCACTACATAAAACTTTTGAAATTACGAAAAACAAATGAAAATACACGTACCAATCAATTGCACTCCTAATGTGTCCTGAAACTAGGGGTATGACAACTTTGGATGATATATGTGTTTCTATATGTAATATGTATTGCATACAGGTAGTTCGACTAATTGGCTTTACTCTTAAGTTATTTGTTATAGCTATTGTACATCAATTTTGATTATTGACTTTGTTAAGAGTCGATACTCAAACATCATGAAGCTCTTAACTCTCTTAAATGTCAACCTAAATCTTTAAGATGATACGAAACCTAGCTCAACTACTTGTCCCCACTCAATCACTCATCCCATGAGGAGCTTCATCGGTTACCCCTTAATGGCTGAATTGCTCATTTCATGAAATCGTTTGACCCCACCATCGACCTCATATCATCACACTCGATACTAGAAAAATGGTTCTGCATTACCACCAACCTCACTGGATCAATCGACCGTGTCGCTTCATTTGTGAACCCTAGCTACTCGATCTAGAATCTAGTCCCACTATGCAAGCAATGATATCTATAAGTTAATGTGTGTGTATATAAGAGATTATAAGTTCGTGTTCATGCTAAGTTAAGTTTTTTTCACTGTTAAGTTCTTATTAATTATTAAGAGATTATAAATTTTATATTCTTATTCACTATTATGTTAAGTACTTATTCGTGTTAAGTTCATTGCTCTAAAAATTATTTATTTACACTGAATCATTGATTATTGTTGACACAAACTATATAATTATAAGTGGCTCTATCGTTGACACAAACCATATAATTATAAGTGGCTCAACTAATGTTCTATACATTTATAAAATAAACTAGCGATGCAATAAAAAACACAATGACAAAAAGACAACTCCATAGAAACATTTTACAGACTTTCTTGATGTCACATGTTGAGAATGTAACACTAGAGACTAGGGTTAATTTGGTTTCTTGAAATTTAACCAAATGTAGAAAATCAATTACTAAAATGATAATTATAGACTTAACTTTTGTTTAACAAAAAAACACTGGTTCGGTTATTATTGGACATTCATGAACGAATTTGATCGAACATGGCCTTGAGGTGCACAAATTTGTTACTTAACAACAACAACAAAAAAAAGCAGTTTACCGAGTCGGTTACCGGTCAAAATAGTCAAATTCGGTTAGGTTATTAACCGATTTAAGAAGGAATGAAAACCTACCTGATGACTTGTTTGGTTTAGTTACTAACCAATTAATCAGTTTTTAATCAGATGAAAGCCAGTTCTTATTTTTTTGTCACACCCTTAATTTCCACAAATGGGGCATTACCGTTAGGCGTGTGACTTCCAGGATCTCAACCACTAGTTACACCAAACGGCACGTTAATTATAAAACATAATTAATTTTTGAATGTTTGAAATTTCCAAAGACTGAGTTATTAACGTAAACATAACAGAAGTTGTGGAAGCATAATAATCTTAAATTCTTAAATGGTGCAACACGCACAAACCAAATAAATGATATTTAATGAAAACATTAAATAAATCACGTGAGATAATAAATGCATGAATGGAATGCTCCTAAGCGTGCACATCTTGTGAACCTGAAAGAAACATGCTAAAGTGTCAACACAAGGTTGGTGAGTCCATAGGTTTTGATAAATAGAACAAGTAATAACCGATCCAGTAAACAAAGTAATATCCGTAGGTAGCTAACCTACTTAACAAGTTACATAGTGTATGAAGTTCGCAACCGACGCTGACAATGAACATAGTGCCTCGGCTGTGGCTACCAAACTATAGCAACAGAAAATTAGGACAATTAAACACCCGTTCAACCACCGGTCATGCTAGCGCGACTAGCCTGGGTGGGGTTTGTCAAACCCAGTAGATCTACTCAGAATTACCCCGCTGAAGAACATATATTAATGGTTCGAAATGTGAGGACTTAAATTGGTACCGCACTGGTAAACATGTCAACATTACAGTAATACTGAATCAAATGAAAATAAGTTTAAACACATGTTTCTTTCCCCCAATAAAAGTAGGAAAAGTGGGGCTGAGAACTCACATTGATTAGCACAGTAATTAAATAATGCAGAGAGCAAAGCTTAGGTTTCCAATTAACCTGAATGTATAGTTATTGTGTGATTAATATTAAATATTAACAATGAATCGTATGGTTTCGTGTTCACGGTTCGGTTACGATGCGGACTATCAATTTTCATACTCACGCGTAAGCACACGCAATGCCTATTCACTCCAAGTACATAAAACCCACTTATCACGTATAAAAGTACATTTTATATCCTTTGATTATATGACTCTTTTATAAAACTCATCACGAACGCATAACGACTCAAATGTAACACGCTCACACATATTAAATAACTATATATTATTCACACACATATATATATATATATATATATATATGTATATATATATATGATATATATATATATATATATATATATATATCACCCACATGCAGAAGTTTGGTTGGGCTGGCGAAAGTTGTCGAACTCCGCTGTTGCTATGGTTGCTGCTGGAAGAGTTCTGCTTGTTATGGGGGCAAGACTCCCATTTTTTTTATTATGGCCATCAGTAGTAGTAGAAGTAGAGCCGCGTGGAGGTAGTTTTCCTTATGTTACTGCCTGGTCAGTTAGTCTATGAGCCAGTCTAATTGCCTCATGTATGGTAGTTGGTCGGGAAGCAGTGACCATTCCCTGGATTTCCGGAGACAATCCATGCAGATATCTTTTGATCCTTAGAGAAGGAGGGTTGACCATGTTGGGGCATAGGGTTGCAAGTTCGTGAGATCGAGTGGTGTACGCCTTAATCTCAGAACCTGTCATCTTGATATTCTAGAACTCCATCTCCAATTCTGTACCTCTTCCCGAGGGCAGTATTTTTCTTTCATCAAAGTCTTAAAATCCTCCCAGGCTGTCTGATTAGGAATCTCAACTCCTAGCATTTGTACCTGGCTGTTCCACCAGGATAAAGCAGCTCCGTCCAGGGTGTTGGTGGCGTATTTAACCCGATTTTCCACCGGACAATTGCACATCTCGAACACTGATTCTAGCTTCTAGAACCACCGTATCAGTCCTACGGCTCCTTCCGCTCCGGTGAACGGATTTCGTTTACAGCCCATAAAGGACTTGTATGTGCAAGTTCCTTGACCTGTAATGAATTTAGATCAGAACTTTGGAAGTATGGTATGAATGCTACAACCTACGAGACTGACGGAACGCTAATGTAAGATATGGATTGGGTTTTGCTTACCGATAGGAGCGGGTTGAGGATTAGGGTTGTGGTTCGCCAGTGCATCAGCCACATGCTGTTTTATGAGGGCGTCCAATTCTGCTGGAGTCATATTGATGGAACCACTACCACGTCCACGTCCAGACATTCTTAACAATCACACCATACGAAAATAAGTAAATATGTAACATATCAACTTCATTTAAGCATAAGTAATTAAAGAATTAACACACACAACTAAATGTTCAAATAATAATTTCTGGCAAAATAAATTATAAGTACGTCTACAATTAATTCAAACAAAATATCAAAATTCAGAAACATAAGTCGGATGGGAAACAACCCTTCCCATCTAGGTGTGAAATGAACAAAAGTCTGATAAACGTATAGAATGATTAAAGAAAACAAATCAATGTGAATCGACTGATCCGGTGCTATCCTCAGGCTCGTCCACTAGCTGCTCTTTTGACTCTTCCTCGTCAGGCTCCGGTGATGCGTTTAGTGCATTGACTTGACCCTCAAGGGTATCAAGCCGCTGACGGTTAGCAGCGATGTTCACCTTGTCGCTAACCATACGATCAAACAATCTAGTGACGCGATCCACATGCTTGTTGTGATACTCCATTAGTACGTTGAATCGTCTCTTTAGCTCCTTGATCTCCCCAGCTGACTCCCACGCTACCCTCTTTGTTATCATCCTGGAAAAGCGAATGTTGTAGCAGACGCTCTGAGCAGGAAAGAACGAACCAAAACTTTACGGGTGCGAGCGTAGGGAATGATGATTCATAGAGTCTAACTACTCAAATTCGTGATGCTCAGTCTGAAGCACTAAAGGAACATAATTTGAAGGAAGAATCCCTTCACGACATGGATAAACAATTGAGATCAAGTCTGATGAACTCGCTACTTCATGAATCGAATTTGGGTACAAAATTTTGGAAACTTGAGGGATCTTGTGATGAACGAGGCACACAAATCCAGATACTCTATCCATTCGGGCTCTGATAAGATGTATCAGGACCTGAAGGAGTTATACTGGTGGCCTAACATGAAAGCTGACATAGCCACCTATGTTAGCAGGTGCCTCACGTGCTCAAAGGTTAAGGCGGAGTATCAGAAGCCATCTGGATTACTGCACCAACCGGAGATTCCACAATGGAAATGGGAGCAGATTTCCATGGATTTCATCACAAAACTACCCAAGACATCCACCGGTTGTGATACGATTTGGGTAATTGTAGATCGACTGACAAAGTCTGCTTACTTCCTACCAATTAAAGAAACTGATAAAATGGAAAAGTTGACGAGGGTTTATCTCAAGGAGGTGGTTTCGAGACATGGAGTACCGATCTCCATTATCTTTGATCGAGACAGTCGATTTACCTCGAGATTTTGGCAATCACTACAAAAGGCCTTGGGTACACGATTGGATATGAGTACCGCATACCACCCTCAAACAAATGGTCAGAGCGAATGGACCATTCAGACATTGGAAGACATGCTTAGAGATTGTGTGATAGACTTTGGAAACCGTTGGGGTACTCATCTACCTTTAACTGAGTTTTCTTACAATAATAGCTATTACACTAGTATCAAATCCGCACCATTTGAAGCACTATACGAAAGAAAGTGTCGATCACTACTGTGTTGGATAGAGGTTGGCGATAGTCAACTCACTGGTCCCGAGATCATACACGTGACCACAGAAAAGATCACGCAGATTCAGAACCGACTCAAAGCCGCGCGTGACCGTTAGAAAAGCTACGCTGATATGAGACGTAAACCATTGGAATTCCAAGTGGAAGATAAGTCTCACCATGGAAAGGAGTCATTTGTTTTGGCAAACGTGGTAAGCTAAACCCTAGATACATTGGACCATTTGAAATCCTAGCCAGGATTGGTCCTGTAGCTTACAAGCTTAGACTTCCTCAAGAACTTAGTAGTGTTCATGACACTTTCCACGTGTCAAATCTAAAGAAGTGTCTATCGGATGAAACTTTGGTTATACCACTCGATGAGGTTCAAATTGATGAACAACTTCATTTTATTGAGAAACCCATAGAGATCCTAGATCGAGAGGTAAAGAAGATGAAACGAAGCCGTATTCCTATACTGAAGGTCCAATGGAATTCCAGAAAAGGACCTGAATTTACTTGGGAATGCTAAGATCAAATGAAGCTCAACTACCCTTACTTGTTTGAAACCCTGGCATCTGCAGACAACCCTAACTGAATTTCGGGACGAAATTCTTTTAACATGGGGAGTATGTGACAACCGGCAATTTCAGGTCAATACCCGACCTTGACTTGGTTATAATTACACCTATAATACTTGATTTTCAATTGAATTCCAATTATTGAAGTCGTTTTATGCATTGCAAAATTTCATGCATTACATTTCATGCATCGGTGATTCGGCGTAATTATCATTTTTTACACGCGATACAACCGGCACACATACGAACGTTGGTGATAATTAATATATGTGCACTAATAAATACTTTAAGGTGTTTTAAAGTATTTTAGATTCCATTGTTTCAAAGTATTTTAGATTCAAAATTAAATATATTGGAAAAACTCAAATTTATAAATAAACCTAATCGCGTAAATTGATATTTTACCCAGAACGAATCCTTTTAACGCAATTACTAAATACATGATACATCATTAACATACCATAAATACTAAATGATATGATATTATACAAGTACTTATACAACTTAATGTATTTTAAAAATTAAAGAGTAAAAATATTAAAGTATATATAAATTACTATAATGCAACAAATATCACCCAAATACCCAATACTATATAAAAATTAAAAAATAATCCATTCCCCCCCCCCCATAACCATCCCCTTAACCCCCCCCCCCCCACTTTTCTTTTCTTCTTCTTCCCTTGTCAAATCCTTACAAGACAAGTTGTCTTTTGTGAAGCTCAAGATTTGTCATTTTAGTGTTAAGGAAAAGTTTATGAACAAAGCTACATGATTCCTTTCCATATGTGTAAAGCTCCTTTCCCTATGGTTAACCAAGAGACAAAGTTAGGAGTTGTAGAGCTTACAAATACAAGTAACATTCACACACTTCATCCACACAAATCACCAACACACTCTTCTCCCTCTTTCTTCCTTCAAAATTCAGCCAAGACATCCCCACCACCATTTCATTTTGTTTTCAACTCATTTTTCACAAATATTGTGTGATTCAAGTGCCATTATTGAAGACCAATTGATTTTTAAAGCTTCCAAGCATCCTACAACATCTTCTCCACTTTTTCTTGTTTGGTTCTTAGTTCAAAGGATCAAGTCTTCTTTCCCTTGCATTTCAAGACTACCTTCTCTTTCTTCTTACTTGTTTAAGGTTAGCACCTTGTTTCTAATCTTCTATACATCACCATGATGTGTTTATGCTTACTAACTCATCCAAAAGTGCTCTAGCAAAGTTTAAAAAGTAACAAAACATGTAAGACATTTTCTGGCAGATTCATGTTCTGTGTTTTCGACACCATAACTCGACCTGTACATAGTCAAATGAACCGTTTCTTGAGCCTAAAATTAACTTTAGGATGTCTAGTTTTTAACTCATCCAACCTTGAAGTTTTTAGATGAGTATAACCTATCCAAAAACGTACAAACATGATTAAAGTGTTGAACCTGAATTTTTGGCAGAATAGATAGGGCAGAAAGATTGAAGCATAAGTTATGCTTAAAGTAATCAAATGGAGATTTTCCTTCTTTGGTAACTTATCTTAAGGTGTTAGGTTTAAAATTAATATATACTCTATTTGTAAATGTAGGGTTTGACCCCTCAAAAAGGTGAAATCCATAGACATGTAAAGAAAAATGCTGCACTGACATCTGTTGCTTCATGAACCATTTCGAGGCACTTAAACTTAGTACATATTACAAAATATACCTTTTTGGAATCCTAAGACATAGATATAGATGTGATAAAAATATCAGATTTTATAAAAATTCTTTGTACCATGGAAAGAGGATGACAACCAGACCCAAAAACCCTTTTGATTCTGTCAAAAGCCCATATTTATATAAAGTAAACTTTTGGAGGTATTTGGTAAAAAGAAAACTCATACACATGAAAAGTATAATACCATTATACTTAATATAAAACATATTCAATACATTATGTATTTTTAGGAAGATAACTATGAAGACAAGAATTTAAATAAAACATTAACGACTCGACGTGTCTAACTAGTCAAGTGACATTTCAAAACTAACTTTGTGGATGAGTTATGCATGACCATCTAGGGTTAGTAATCATGACCTTATGAATATATTGTGATTTTGTTTAAGAGATTCCTAGACCAATCATACGTATGGACTATTGCTAATATTCACGCGTGCAATTGAGGTGAGTTTCACGGCCCCATTTTCACTTATTTTCCTTTTGGGGGAGATTACATGCAAATTACTAATTTTCTTGGACACATTTACTTGTCAATGATTTCACATGTTATATAAGTTGTTACTTACCGTATGAAGTCCCCTGTTATCGAACCGTTAGTATATTTCCCAAAGCGAGGTAATCATGAATAGTACTATTGGGTTTGACTACCCCCACCCGGGTTAATTACCCTAACCTTGAAAAGACATACCGCACGGGTTGCTTCGGTTGTTGATCGAAGCTGTTAGAGACGATGACAGTTGTCAAGAGTTTGCGGTCGCAAGCGAAGGAGATGTCGAAGGTGCTCGGTGCGCGAGAAAGGCTACCGAAGATGGTTGCTAGACGATGGAAATGATGGTTCGCTATGGTGACGGAAAAATTTGGCGAAGGGTTTAGGGTACGAGCGCGAGAACAATCGAGGGTTCAAAGTGTCGAGGGTTGGGGAGGGATTATGTATATATGGTGTGAATGGAAAGGGAGGGTGACTGTTGAATGTGAGAAATCGTGGGGGAAAGGGGCGATTAAAGGGGAAAGGTTGTTGGGTGGTGATAAAACCCACACAATGATGCTTAACTATTTTTATGAATAGGTCTTTTGATAATAGTTTTTAGATTAAGTTAGAGTTAGTTATAAGTATGTATAATATTCATGATAAATAGGGTTGGTCTAGTTATAATTTTATACTAATAGTAATTATGTTTATGGACTAATAATAAATGTTAAATAGCGTTGATAACCGGTAATGATAACGGAAACAATCGGAAGGGTTTAACCTAAGGGATACGGGTTGTCACATCATCCCCTAGTTGAAGGAATTTTCGTCCCGAAAATTAGAGCATCGGGGTCAACGAACGGCTAGTGAACAAGCTGGTCCGTTATCCGGAACGTAAACAAGATATATTTTTTAGGAGTTTCTGAAACAAACCTGAAATAAAGAAATGTAAGGTTTCGTAAGGAATGTAGGTTTCGTGAGACTTGTGACATCATCCCCTTGTTGAAGGGAATTTCGTCTCGAAATTTAGAACATACACGTCAACGAACTACTAGTAAGCAAGCTGGTCAGTGAGTAAGCTGATTAGTTATCTGGAACATTTGCAAGATAGGATCTTTGAAAGTTTCTGAACAAACCGTAAACAAAAGAATGTAAGGTTTTGTGAGAGCTATTTCTATGACATGCTCAGGGTTCAAGTCAGTAAGTACTATTCGTAGCACTTTACTAAACTTGTTGGACACATAACTCTTATCGACACCAGAATCAATTAAAACGAAGGCATAATGACCATTTACAGGAAATTTACCAGATACTACAGTAGGGTCATTAAGAGCCTCACCTGAGCCTATGACGAACACTCTACCCTTGGCACCACCACTTCCACTTCCTGAGCCATTTCCATTGTTATTGCAGTTGTCATAGTTGTTTCCATCACCATTGTTCCTCCTCAGCTTAGGGCAGTTTCGCTTGATATGTCCTACTTCACCTCATTCTTAGCAACCCCTTTGTTTGCTTGATGTGTCATCGGCCTAGCAGTTAGATTCACCCGACAGTTTTTGGCAACATGACCGATTTGCCACATCTTTCACATGTGTTTCTGCCGTAAGGCTCGTTGTCGTGATAGTTGCATTTATTGCATTTGGGCAACATCCCAATGTAGCCACTATCAGGTGGGAAGATGCATAGGTTTGGTTGGGCTGGCGAAAGTTATCGAACTCTACTATTGCTGTGGTTGCTGCTGGGAAGAGTTCTGCTTGTTAAGGGGGCAAGACTCCTACTTTCTTTTATTATGGCCATCAGTAGTGGTAGAAGTAGAACCGCATGGAGGTAGTTTTCCTTATGTTATTGCCTGGTCAGTTAGTCTATGAGCCAGTCTAATTGCCTCCTGTATGGTAGTTGGTCGGGAAGCAATGACCATTCCCTGGATTTCCGGAGACAATCCGTGCAGATATCTTTTGATCCTTAGAGAAGGAGGTTGACCATGTTGGGGCACAGGGTTGCAAGTTCGTGAGATCGAGTAGTGTACGCCTCAATCTCGGAACCTGTCATCTTGAGATTCTAGAACTCTATCTCCAATTTCTGTACCTCTTCCCGAGGGTAGTATTCTTCTCCATTCGCCTGAGTGTTCTCATACGCATGGAAGACCATGCTGTTGGATTCTTTATGCCCAAGACACATAGAATATTGATGTGGTTTAGTACGTCATGATCCAAGTCGGGTCATACTCAATAACAAGTTTAGCAAACACCAATATGTATTTAATTAATGATATGATCATGCAATTAAATCATTACACCAATTTAGAAAATGGGTTTTCTAAATAAATTGTATGTGAGAAAGAACAACTTATAAGGATATTTTGTTCATGGACATTATTTGTAATGTTATTTAAGTTGGTTAAATAACATCAAATAATAAAAGCGTGTGTTTAAGTTATATATTTAAAAGTTTAATTATATAACTAACAATACAACTAGTTAACAATTTAAGTGGGTGTTTAAAATGGGGGGAACCCATTTTGAAAGACACATTTCGGCCGCCCCTTTAGGGGTATTCTTGGTCATTTGTTGTCTTGAAACAACACCCCATTAAGACTAGTCACACTCTCCAATTCTTCCCTCTCTCTCTCATACATGCAAGACTCCCTTTTTCTCTCATCAAAGAAGGAAAAACAAGGCTGAAAATCGGTTTTTAGCAGCTTGTTTCTTGCGGATTTGGTGTCAAAAATCCTAGCAACAAGAGGTGTTTGCTCACACTTGTAGGTATGAAAGCTTGAGTACATCTACCTTGGTGTTTTGGTCATTCAAGACTTCACCCTCTTCTTCACATCCAACGTTTTTGGGCAGCCTATGGAAGGTAGTTCATCTAACGTTTTTGGCAGCTCTTCAAAGGTAGCATTATGGGTAATGTTTGGTTGTTATTTCTTCTTGATAGCTAGTCTATTCACATATATATGATCCTTACAATCTTGGGTTTGTTGTTGACATACAATGTTCCTTAATTTTCAGTTTACATAACATTATATTAAGCCTTTAATCCGCTGTGTTTTCATGTTTAAATGGTTAAACAACTTTGATTTTGAGTCCAACAAATCCATCACATGCGACCGAATAGGGTCCATACGCCCGAATGACCATAGTATTGTCTGACTTTCGGGAAAGTGCGGACGTAGGCTCGGACCTTTGGGGTTGTAGATGATGTGACGGGCATGGATGATGTAAGATGATTTATGATGATGACGATGCGATGCATGATGATGTGTGATGCCGTATGGTTTTATATGATGTGATGTGCGTGATTCGTGTGATGTTTGATGTTGTGTGATTGTGCATGATGTATGTTATGGGTGTGCGATGTTGCCATGTGTGATTGATGTTGTATGTTGTTATGTTCCTTATTATGATGTATGTTTATCTTTCCCGTGGCTTTACGTGTTACGTTTATGAATGAATGAAAAGTATTATGTAACGTAAATTGGAAGATAATGAAAAGAGGAACGTAATGAAAGAATGCATGCGTTAATGAATGAATGAAAGTAAGAAAGGCTTGCAAGCAAATGTATGAGGTGAGCGACCCTGTTGTCGCAACAGACTCGAAAGGGGTCCTTGTTGCGTACTCCGGTACTGTGTCAGTCTTCGGACATGAGTCGAGAGTATTGCATGAGATGAGATAATGAGGTGAGCGACTTTGTGTTACAACAGACTCGGATAGAGTTCAATCCAGGTGATTGACTCGAATGGGATCCTTGTCGCGTATCCCGATGTTGTGTGAGTCTTCGGACATGAGTCGGGAGTTTGTGTACAGGCCCCGGCACAGCATCAGCTTTCGAGTATGAGTCGGGGTATTGCGTGAGTTGATGAATGAGAAAGATAATTATGAAAGAAAGAAAGTATGAAACGAACGAAGTGACAAAGCATGAAATGAACGTTAACGAAATAAAATAATAAAGTACGTAACGGGATCCTTGTCATTCGACCTCAGTAATCGTGGCTGCGTGCCATGAAGAGGGTAAAGCTTGACAGGATCTAGATAGAAGTGAAAGATAATAAATGATGTGCGAAAAGTGCGATAAGTAAGAAATGTGCGAAATGTACGAAACAAACGATGATGAAGATAATAATTATTATCTATGTGTATGTATGTTGTGTGATCACTTACGAAAGTAACGAATGGTTTTATAAAGGAAGTAAAGTATGTTTTATTATAACAGTAGAACTCACTCAGCAACGCTGACTTTGATGTGTTTCCAGTCGGCAGGTATGTTGCTGAGGATGGCACAGGGCGACTACTCAGTTCTTTTCGGATGGCATCCATTGTTATAATGCTTTTGTAAGGGAATGTAAAAATGTATTTTGTATTTCATTAACGACGTATTGTTTTAAATGAAACGTATGTTTAAATGTTTCCGCTGCAACGCTTTTAAGTAAGAAGATGAAAATATATGTTTTATGTGCGATGATTGACCAGCTGTAAGCGTCTCGGGAACGGGGCCTTACATAAAATCCTCCCAGTCTGTCTGATTAGCAATCTCAACTCCTAGCATTTGTACCTGGGTGTTCCACCAGGATAAAGATGCTCCATCCAGGATGCTGGTGGTGTATTTAACCCGATTTTCCACCGGACAATTGCACATCTCGAACACTGATTCTAGCTTCTCGAACCACCATATCAGTCCTACGGATTCTTCCGCTCCGGTGAACGGATTCGGTTTACAGCCCATAAAAGACTTGTATGTGCAAGTTCCTTGACCTGTAATGAATTCAGATCATAACTTTGTGTAACAATCCGAAAAGTCAAAACGAGTCATAAAGGATTAGGGGCTTATTAATGGTATTTAATAGAAAAAGGAAAAAGGGTTATGGGCTAATTTGGGTTTATGGACAAGAGCTTGAGTAATTGAGGCCCATAATCAGCCCTTAACTCCAAAAATCAGCCACCATCTTCTTCATTTCAACCCTAACTCCAAAAATTCATAGAGAGAGAAAGTAGAGAGAGAAAGTGCAAGAAACTCAAGTTTTGGAGCTTCTAAGATCAAGGGATTGAAGATCTGGGTGTTTGGGCAACAAATCTCAAGAAAGGAGCAGCAAAACAAGGTAAGAATCAACCCCTAAACCCTTCTGTAGATCAAACCCGGATTCTAGGGTTTTGGGTTTTGAAAAGTTGCAAAGAATCGCATAAAGGTCACATTTTACGTATGAAGACATGTATGAAGCTTAGATTTAGCCTCATGGATGATAAACTAAGAGGTTGGACGTAAAAAGTTGTGATTTTGGGTTAAAAACAAACTGGTTCATGATTTTTATACGATCTGCGAAACTGTATATGCATCCAGCGAATTTGCATAATCATCCAGCGAAACTAAGAGCATTTCCAGCGAAATTACAGTTTTGCGGGGGCGAAACTGTGGACCCATAGACATTGGGAAACTAGGAAATTCCAACAAAAGTTGGGCGCTCAAGGCAGCGAATCTGTCCAGCGAAACTGGCAGAAGTACTGCCCAGCGAAACTGATAGCGAATCTGCCAGCGAAATTGGCAGCGAAACTGCCAGCGAAACTGTGGGCGAAATTATGAAAAAAATGACGTTTTTGTGTATTAACTTTCGTGCAGCCAGAGCATTCAAACCATAGCTTAAGTAACTTAGGATTTAAGCTATTTGCTAAGTTCAGGTGAGTTCTAGATCCCCTTATTTAAATGTTTTTCCATGTTTTTGGGCTATTATGCATAGTAAACATAAGGTTTTCAAGATAAGGATTTCAAGATGTTTTAACAAGAAAATACATTTTTCTAAAGAAAAATGTGACATTTAAATAGCTCAAAAAAATTTTCGGGTGCGCTGACCTGGCAGCCCAGCCCCAACCAGGGGCGTTGCCCCTTGGACCCCACTAGGGACTGCTGCCCCTAGGACCCCGCTGCCAGGGGCTGCCGCCCCCGAACCCCCGCTGTCCCGCGGAGGGTCAGTTATGTGTTATGATGACTAGTACTTGGTATGTTGTGTACTTAATAAGTTACGTATTATATATTAAGTGAAAGATAATATTAATGAGAAGTGGAACTTAACGAATGTTACCCCGGGCCCGTTCGATGATAAAAAGTCTTGCAAGCACTATGATATATTTCACTTATGTGAGTCTGATGTATGATGATGGATCCGTATTCATGAGCGGGCTATGTGCCTAGCAGTGTGGATCAACTGTCGGGGGAAGCTACCATGAAGATGTTTACCGACGGGGATCGATCAACCGTCGGGGGTAGCGACCATGGATAACGTTACCGACGGGGATTGACATTCATTGTCAATCAACATGGAGATCTTGCTTTGTGCAAATCTCGCCTATGATGAAGTGAAACGTAATGAAAGAATGAAAGATAATGAACGTGCCTAATGTGATGCAAGTAATGTTTGTAGTATGATGTATGCGTGTTCATTATATGAAAGGATAAAAGATTATATTTTCTTATTTATATAAAACTAGAACTCACTCAGCGTAGCTGACTTTTTATGCATAATAGTGGACAGGTAAGCGCTGATCGTGAGGATGGCACCACAAAGCTACTTGGGAGATATGGATGGCAGTCCTGTTAATGAAGTCTTTATTGTAATTGATGAACAAGAAATATGTTTTGATTACGTTTAAGGGACAAATGTATGAGTACAATGGGGTTTCTAAGTTTTAAATGAATGCTTAATTACTTTCCGCTGCAATGATTTGTTATTAAACTAGTTTTATGCTATGGTTAACCAACTGTGAGGCTTCCCGGGAACGGGGCCTTACACTTTGGAAGCATGGTATGAATGTTACAACCTACGAGACTGACGGAACGTTAATGACAGATATGGATTGGGTTCTGCTTACCGATAGGAGCGGGTTGAGGATTAGGGTTGTGGTTCGCCAGTGCATCAGCCACATGCTGTTTTATGAGGGTGTCCAATTCTGCTGGAGTCATATTGATGGAACCACTACCACGTCCATGTCCAGACATTCTTAACAATCAAAACATACAAAAATAAGTAAATATGTAACATATCAACTTCATTTAAGCATAAGTAATTAAAGAATTTAGCACACACAACTAAATGTTCAAATAATAATTTCTAGCAAAATAAATTGTAAGTACGCCTACAATAATTCAAACCAAATATCAAAATTCAGAAACATAAGTCGGATGGGAAACAACCCTTCCCATCTAGGTGTGAAATGAACGAAAGTCTGATAAACGTATAGAATGAATAAAGAAAACAAATCAATGTGAATCGACTGATCCGGTGCTATCCTCAGGCTCGTCCACTGGCTGCTCTTCTGACTCTTCCTCGTCAAGTTCCGGTGCTGCATTTAGTGCATTGACTTGACCCTCAAGGGTATCAAGCCGCTGACGGTTAGCAGGGATGTTTACCTCGTCGCTAACCATACGATCGAACAATTTAGTGACGCGGTCCACATGCTTGTTGTGATACTCCATTAGTACGTTCAATCGTCTATTTAGCTCCCTGATCTCCCTAGCTGACTCCCGCACTGCCGTCTTCAATGCTCGGTTGTCATCCCACAACTCAGCGACGCGCTTATGCTGACGTGTAAGGTAGCTACCATCGCAGCCATGGCCTGCTTAGGAGGGCAATGCAGGGGAGGCAGAGTAGGGGTAACAGGGTCCGTAGTCGATGCAGACCTAGTACGGGGTCGGTTTTCATGAGGTGAAGGAACGTTCTTCTCATGAAATAAGTCGGGTCATAAACACGGGGTAGTACTGCCACTAGTGAACTGGTGGGTACTCAGGTAGGGCAAATGGCTGGTCAAGGTCAACCACCTCATTATTATTAGGACGCATCGGCCAATCATACGGATCCGTAATATGAGGTATACAGTCATCGTGTCTAGGCCTCTTTTCTTAAGAAGATGAAGAGTTAGGTGCTGATGATGAAGACGCCATTCCTGCAAAGAACCGCTCACAGGAACGAGCAACAATAAGCAAACCAGCAAGGCAAGCAAACAAAGCCAGCTAACAAAACTAAACGTGTCTATATGCGTGTAACTAAGGCTACGACTATAGTCTAAATGCAATGCAAATGAGATGCAATGTCAATTTAGTTTGCTATAACCAATGGCTCTAATACCAATCTGTCACACCCTTAATTTCCACAAACGTGGTATTACCGTTAGGCGTGTGAATTCAGGATCTCAGCCACTAGTTACACCAAACTACACGTTAATTATACAACATAATTAATTTTTAAATGTTTGAAATTTCCAAAGACTGAGTTATTAACGTAAACTTAACAGAAGTTGCGGAAGAATAATAAATCTTAAATTCTTAAATGGCGCAACACGCACAAACCAAATAAATGATATTTAATGAAAACATTAAATAAATCACGTGAGATGATAAATGCATGAATGGAATGCTCCTAAGTGTGCGTGATGTACTTCAAATTATACATATAAACATATCAATTGCACATCAATTATTCTATAAACTCTTACTGAAAATGATTATTTGATACCTAAATCATTCATATTGTGTTTTTAGGCTTGGAAAAGACCAAGATGAACAAAAGGAGCATAAATAAGAAGAAAATGAAGAAAACCAAGTTTTGAAATTCAAGCATGGGGTCGTGCTTCATGAGGCACGCCCCCATGCCCAGCCTGAAACACACCCCCGTGCTAAAATCAACACACCCCCATGTTTGACAGTCCGACATGACAAAAAGTACGGTTCCCCGACCCGAGGCATGGGGGCGTGCCCCAGGAGTCACGGGGCCGTGTTTGCCCATTTCATGGGTCGTGCCCCATTTGTCACGAGGCCGTGCACGACAACATCTGAGCGTACGAGCCGACCAACTTTTACGTACGTTGTACTATCACAGGGCCGTGCCTTTTAGGCACGGGGCCGTGCTTAAACACTCCAGAAAGCCTATAAATAGGACTTCATTTGCAACTTTAAAAAAAGCTTTTGGGAGGTGAAGTGCTGGTGTTCCCTCTCGGGAACCCAGCCTTTAGAGGTCCTTAGAAGGTTTTGGAGGTCCATTCAACACTTAGAAGAAGCTCGGGATCATTTAACATCATCCATAATGAATCACCTGTTTGATTGTTCTAAATTATCGATGATTTCATTACTATCTTCTATCTTTGTTGTTAGGTTCAAGCTCATTATGAGCTAAACTTCATTTGTTATCCTATTTAGTGAACACTTATGTAATTTGTGATGAACTAAAGGTGTGATAAATATTGTGTTAATGTTATGGTGGTCTTGGGAAAACTTTCGATGGGTAGCACCTACATTTGAACGGGGGGTTATAAGTTTATGGTTTGTAGTTGTGATTGTCGTACACGGTTGAAAAACGTATGATCAACTTTTATTCATAACAAACTATGGCTAATTAACTAGAGATGGTTATTAGAAATCATAAGACCTTAACTTTCTGATCATTTACGGGTTCCCTTTTATTAGTCTGAGAAATCTACAGTAATTGTTATGGTTTTCTAAAATTAATGGTATGTTAGAATAGAACTTGATGACTCTCTTCTTACATTAAGTTATGTTTTCAGAAATCGTATGTCGAAAAGGACACAAAAGATTTACCTACATCACTAGGGCCTTGACCTAAGCAGTAAATCTCAACCTGTGTTGGTCCTGGTCACTACGGAGCGGATAGATGAGAAATCGCGCCAGCTCATCTTTATAAACGTTAACACAATTACTTTATTCAATATCTTTAATCACACCACCAATTCATCATAGTTGCATAAGTGTAATCTAAATTAGGATAACAATCTTACTTCACTGAAAGAATCACCAAAAGTCTCAATCTATCTTTATCTATCTTTATTTATTGTTATTTTGTTAACTTATCATTTTCTAATCAAAACTGATAGTCAATTATGAGGGTTGTTGAGTAGGCTTAGTGTGTCCACGGATTGATACTCGGTTCTTACCAACACTATATTACCTCACGATAGGTACACTTGCCTTTTGTGTGTGTAGTTAGTATTAGTAATAACCATTTAAAACTGAATTTGTGCGAAAAACCTTTATCAAAATATATATACTATCCGCACGCATCAAGTTTTTTGCGCCGTTGCCGGGGACACATGGTAGTTTGAAAGGCAATCCAAATTTTTGACTATTTTGTTTTACTTAAAAAAAATTATAAAAAAATAAAAAAGAAGAAGTCGATCCACATAATGCTATCAAGGTTGAAAACAATGAGGGACTAAGCTTCAAAGTTAATGGTCATCGGTTAATGGCCAAATCGATGTACCAACTAAGATTTTCTCGGAGGTGATAAACCTCCACCTCATTAAAAACTAAGTGTGAGGAAGGGTCTAGCCAAGGACCCGTAACCAAAACATGGCTCTATGTTACTTTTCAGTCTGTTTTTTTATTTTGTTTTTTTTAGGACTTTAACTTTCTGCTTAAATAAATTGGTGATGTTTTAGATTAATCCCGATGTATTCTTTTGAGCTCATTCAAGGCGGCTGTGGAAAATCGATCGCACGCATTCGATTCATCATTTTAGGGGAGTTTTCGTTTGCCTTTCTCTACTTAATATTTATTGTGAATCATATTGAGGACAATGTGAAGTTTAAGTGTGGGGATGGGTATACATGCTTGATACTTTGCTTATAAATAGGTCCAAGATATAATTAAATCTTTTACAAAAAGTCACTCTACTTTTAATGTTTGTGGCAACAACACAGGAAACATGAAATAATTTTTGATAAAACAAAATATAAATATACGTTTTCGAGAAATAAATAAGCAAATAAAGCAAACCCAAATAACCTTAAAAATGTTTTTTGTGATATCCTGAAAAGCAAAAAGAGTTGGTGAAAATATTCAAACATGTAAAATGAAACACTTATACCCAATTCCATCCTATGTGTGAGCTTATTTTTGAGCCTTAAACAAGCTTTTGCATTTATGTATTTTTGCTTTCATTATGGATATATTAAGGGTGTCTTATATGGCATGTGAATTAGAACTTGTTTTGGGTATGCATTTCAAAATCTTATAAGTGTTTTTGCATAAAAAGGATTTAGGCAATTAGGGAAACCCAAGATTCGAGCCTCTACCATTTTCAAATATCCTTACCCAAACATTATCCCTAGTTAGCCCCGTTGAGCTTAAACGTTTTTCATTTTTAATCACCCAAACCATGAAGTCACTAAACCAAAAAGCCTTGAACAAAACCCTTTTTCGATAAAGACATGTTTTGGCTTATTTCAAAAAAAAAAGAAAAGAAAAGAAAAGAAAAAAAAAGAAGAAAAAAAAGAGAGAAGAAAAAAAAAGGAAGAAGAAGAAAACTAGTTCCATCATTTTATAGTATTTCAAGATATGTGTTAAAGAAAAAAAAATGATATGAAAAATGCCCAACTTGTGGAGAACTGTTTTCACGAAGGAAAATGCAGCAAAAGCCAAACCGAATCCAAAATTCGACATCCGAATCCGTTGGGTGCTTTTAGGCTCCGAGCCGAACGACCCTTAAAAAGGATAGCTATGTATATCTTCGGGTTAAGGAGGAGGTGCAGTTTTTGAAAATGCAAATACAGTCTTGACAATCTGACCATAAACGAGTCCTTGAGTTTGTATATCCCTTGCAGCTTGAGTATTGTATGGGGAAACCTTTTTATTACTTTTCTGTTAGTTTATATCAATCAAATAAGCCAAGATCATGGTCTTTAGCATTTAGCCACTTTTTCCCCAAATAATCCATACCCTAAACCTAAGCCAAGTTACAACCTATCAAAGACCTAATGATTTATGCAAGTAAATACCTAACATAGGTGGAGATTTGATCCCTTACCAAGCATATGATTTCACACGTATTCATACTAGGCAATTGAGCGTATTAGTCATACTTAATCTTATTTATGATTCCATATATATAGCCGAGTGTGAGTGCATCTTGTGAGAAGTGTGAATTTTACATGTTAAAAATATTTAGAAACCATTCTATTGCTTGAAAGGATATCATTCCACATGTGCGTAACTGTTTATATTTGGGTAAACCAAGTTTGCTTGTATAGTTCTTGAAAGACATATTTATATCTTGATTTATTTGGTTTTTGGTGGTGTTGCTATTTTGAGTGATTTTGCTTGAGGACAAGCAAAGTTTAAGTGTGGGGATATTTGATGTGCTTCAAATTATACATATAAAACATATCAATTGCACATCAATTATTCTATAAACTCTTACTGAAAATGATGATTTGATACCTAAATCATTCATATTGTGTTTTCAGGCTTGGAAAAGACCAAGATGAACAAAAGGAGCATAAATAAGAAGAAAATGAAGAAAACCAAGTTTTGGAATTCAAGCATGGGGCCGTTCTTCATGAGGCACGCCCCCATGCCCAGCCTGAAACACACCCCCGTGCTAAAATCAACACACCCCCGTGTTTGACAGTCCGACATGACAAAAAGTACGGTTCCCCAACCCGAGGCACGGGGGCGTGCCCCAGGAGTCACGGGGCCGTGTTTGCCCATTTCACGGGGCCGTGTCCCATTTGTCACGGAGCCGTGCCCGACAACATCTGAGCGTACGAGCCGACCAACTTTTACGTACATTGTACTATCACGGGGCCGTGCCTTTTAGGCACGGGGCCGTGCTTAAACACTCCAGAAAGCCTATAAATAGGACTTCATTTGCAACTTTAAAAAAAGCTTTTGGGAGGTGAAGTGCTGGTGTTCCCTCTCGGGAACCCAGCCTTTGGAGGTCCTTAGAAGGTTTTGGAGGTCCATTCAACACTTAGAAGAAGCTCGGGATCATTTAACATCATCCATAATGAATCACCGGTTTGATTGTTCTAAATTATCGATGATTTCATTACTATCTTCTATCTTTGTTGTTAGGTTCAAGCTCATTATGAGCTAAACTTCATTTGTTATCCTATTTAGTGAACACTTATGTAAGTTGTGATGAACTAATGGTGTGATAAATATTGTGTTAATGTTATGGTGGTCTTGGGAAAACTTCCGATGGGTAGCACCTACATTTGAACAGGGGGTTATAAGTTTATGGTTTGTAATTGTGATTGTCATACATGGTTGAAAAACGTATGATCAACTTTTATTCATAACAAACTATGGCTAATTAACTAGAGATGGTTATTAGAAATCATAAGACCTTAACTTTCTGATCATTTACGGGTTCCCTTTTATTAGTCTGAGAAATCTACAGTAATTGTTATGGTTTTCTAAAATTAATGGTATGTTAGAATAGAACTTGATCGACTCTCTTCTTACATTAAGTTATGTTTTCAGAAATCGTATGTCGAAAACGACACAAAAGATTTACCTACATCACTAGGGCCTTGACCTAAGCAGTAAATCTCAACCTATGTTGGTCCTGGTCACTACGGAGCGGATAGACGAGAAATCACACCAGCTCATCTTTATAAACGTTAACACAATTACTTTATTCAATATCTTTAATCACACCACCAATTCATCATAGTTGCATAAGTGTAATCTAAATTAGGATAACAGCCTTACTTCACTGAAAGAATCACCAAAAGTCTCAATCTATCTTTATGTATCTTTATTTATTGTTATTTGTTTAACTTATCATTTCTAAATCAAAACTGATAGTCAATTATGAGGGTTGTTGAGTAGGCTTAGTGTGCCCACGGATTGATACTCGGTTCTTACCAACACTATATTACCTCACGATAGGTACACTTGCCTTTTGTACCTCATCAGATGATTCTGATGATGATGACAGCCACGATGGCGATGATAGGCCAGTTACATCTGAGGGCCCCTCTACACATACAGCCCAGCCATCCCCTCATACTGACACTACAGCTGCTGGGTTTGTACCTCACTTCAATCCACCTGATGATGATGAGGAAGAGAGTGAGGAAGAGGGTTTGACTCAAAGGTATGGCAGCAAGGTGGTTGCCACGGAGAAGGGTCTGAGGCTTGTTGGAGGACAGACGGGCACATCAGGGGTAACACAAACAGAGTCTGATCCAGTCTATTCCCCTGATGAGCCCAGTACATGAGATGGAGCCCCGGTATCTACTGGGAAGAGGAGGAAAACCATGGCTAGACCTCATGGTAAAGGGGAAAGCGACTTAGATTTACCACCTCCGTCTCTACCCCAGCCACCACATCCATCACATCCCAAACACCCCAAACCACCACCACTACTATACCTCCACCTCATACTCACATATCTACTACCACCACCACTGTGCCCCCCACTACAGCCTTCTCATCTTCTCCCATCTACACCACAGCTACCACAACAACCACCACTCACCAAACCCAACCCTCATCTGCACCTTCGAGCTCAGTTATACCACCTGTCTCTGTGGTTGAGCAACTTGCTGCACTGAACAGCATGGTGCTCCAGTTGCTAGCCTCCGACAAGGCCAAGACTGCTCAGATTCTACAGCTGCAAGAGTAAAGTTCTACACAAACAGCTGAGATTGAGAGACTGAGGGAGTTGACATCTTCTCAAGCCCAGTTGATCACTGCACAGACTGATCAGATCACAGGCTTGCTTCAACACGAGGCTGAGACTGATGAGAAGATGGAGAAGCTGGAGGCGGCGCACAAGACTCTATTGCTAAAGCTGAAAAGCACTCAGAGTGAGCCCCTCAAGATCGGGGAAGGTGATGATGATGATGATGATGATGATGATGATGATGATGATGATGATGATGATGATGATGATGATGATGATGATGATGATGATGATGATGAGGATGATGATGATGATGATGGATGATGACAATGATGATGATGATAGTGATAAAAGTGATAATGGTGACGAGAAGAAAGATGATGAGGAAGGTGAAGGAGGAGAGACAGCAGGAGATCATAGCGATGATGCAGCAGACGAGAGGCGTTATAAACATCGTCAAGATCAAGGACCCTCTTCGTCTGCTCCAACTGAAGAAACTCCGGAGATTCAAGAGAAAAGTACTGTTTAGTTATTCATGTTTATGTATTTAACAGACTTTTGTATTTGAAATTATGTAACATTTATGTAATGAATGTTTATGTCTTTTGTTAATGATTGTGCTTGATTATTTACTAACAGATATTGTGTTTCATGTTTAAATCAAGCAGATCCAAACTTCCAACGCGATGAATACGATGTCGAACCCCTACAGCAGGTCAAGAGTCAGTTAACAATGATTCTTGATCTGCAGGGTATCGTGAGAAGATCGGTTGAGTATACCCCTGAGGAGGGTGAGATTATTCATAGCTTCACAAAGGAGCAGTTGGCTGAGATATTCAAGCTTAACGCCGATGAGATTGTGAAAGATGCTCCTGAAGTCCAAGTTAACAGTGATGAAGAGCTACACGATATAGATGAGATTGAGATCGAGGACATCACTGATCAGCATTACCCAGAGTATACAGACACTGAAGGTCACGCCATTCCAAATTTGGATGACAACCTAGTAAGTGAGACATTTAACACTCTGGAAAAGATGGAAGCAGAGAATGACAAACAAGAGTATACAGCCCGAGCTACTGAAGAAGAAGTTAAAGAAAGAAAAGCTGAGTTGGCTGGTTGTTTTGCAGAGCTTCGTGCCCAGAGAGATGCTCCAAAGTCTGATGCCTACACCAAACTCTATAGAGTGAAGAAACATCAGAAGGTGTCTGGCAAGATCATATCTTGGGCGTATTTTAAGGACCTTAACGCATATGCAGTTAAGAGGGAGAAAGGTATCGAGTACTTTAGATTCCCACACGATCTAAAGACTGTACCTGGTTTTGAGCTCAACCAACTAGCAAAGCTGAAGTTGCTGTATGCTGATCCGAGGAAGATGTCAGGTTGGTTTGAGGCTGCTTTAAAGAGAGAGTACCACACCCCGTGGGTAAACTTCAAACCTCAGCAAGGTACGAGGTATATTCGTAAATCTGAAGTGGATCCACAGACCGGGAGGCCTAAGATTGTGTTGAAGTGGCATCCTCACGCACCATGTCAAAGATCCCTCTAAGGGAAATGCCTCAGGACATCACTCCACACTTCAAGTGGTGGTACTACGATTGGCGAACGGCTGAAGCACTCATAGTGTTAACAGAGATGGAAGATGGATGTCATCCGGGTATTTGACCCAATGTGGCTTACTAACTTGTCAGCTAATGATGTTTATACACTCTACAAGTGGCCACTGTTCTATGACTCGTAGGATATCGTACAAGCTCTCCAGTATCAGAACGTCATACGCATCTGCTTTGTATTTGAAATACATGCAGGTGTAACCAGAGAGGAGAAGTTCAAGAAGTACGAAGAGGTTATGGGTAAAGCAAGACATTAGAGGAATCTAGGTCCAAGGGGGAGTTTGTTGATACATGTGTCCCTAGATTCTGAGCTGACTGTAATATCTTTGTAATGTCTTGATTATATGTAATTGAACGTTGATTAATGAAATACATTTGGGTGTTTATGCTATAATGTTTATATATTTCATTAATGGGTTGTGTAATGATTAATTATATAGGTTTGTGGTTGTTTGAATTGGTATGCATGATGTTGTAATGATTAACACATTCAAACTTAACATGATGAAGTTATCATGCGAATGGGCCATGCCAATGGACCATACGCATGAATAACTTCATGCGAATGGCTCAGTCGCACGACTGAACCATGAGACTGAATCAGTCGTAAGACTGAAGCATGAGATTAAACCAGTCGTACGACTGAAGGCTCAGTCGTGCGTATGGGTCAATCGCATAGCTCAATCGCATGACTGAACCATGCGAATGGTTCAGTCGCACGAATGAGAAACCCTTACCTATAAATACCACTTAATTCGTGGAAAAACAAAACACTTCGAATATTCATAACCCTAGTCGACCCAGAACCTCCAGTTCGTCCATTCCAAGTTCATAGAACGTCTGAGATCATTCTTATTCCATTCTTAACGTTTTTTAATCGTTAGGATTGATCTTGATTACGTTCTCCCTGATTGGATCACCAATCAAATAGGATTCCGCACTATTTGATTCGGTATAACGAAGAATCAGTTAGTACTCCGTACGTACTCGGTCCTAACAAGTGGTATCAGAGCCAGGTTCTTGATTCTTCGTTTGATTCAATCAAGTTTTTGTTAAAGTCCACGTTTTTGCGAAAAGATCCAATCTTTCTGCTCAAAACCGAGTCTTTACGTGTGCATGTTCTGCAAAATCAGTGTTTTTCGACTTACAGCCGTCTAGGGTGTCAAAAAACACGTTTTAGGTCAAAAGTGTGAAAAATTTCGATCTCTGCAGTCTCAGTCGCACGATTAGCTCAATCGTACGACTGAAGACCAGTCACCCACTCATTCGACCGATTGAGTCAGTCGCTTCGTCCAATCGCCCGATTGAGTCAATCGCCCAGTTCAGTCGCCCAGTTGAGTCGTTCGGTCTGTTCAGTCGCCTAAGTCTCTCAGTCGTCTGTTCAATCGTACGTTTGAGTCCAATCGCATACAGCTAGTGTCGGTCGCATCCCAGTCGCACTCCCCAATCGCATTAGCAGTTTAATTCACAAGTTAAAGTAATAACATAATGGACTCAGAAAACTTTGCAATGTCAGCTGGAAAGGACTCAAGGATACAGAACTTACTTTTACTGGAAAATGAGATAGGGAACCATAACAAGCCACCTAAGCTATTGACTATAGATGAATTTCCACAATGGAGACAACGTTTTGAGATTCATCTTAATGGAGTGGACACGAACTTATGGAACTCTATTGAGGCTGGTTATAACATGCCCGTGGGAGCTGATGGTGTTCCTTTGACTTTGAGTGGACTCACTGATACACAGAAGGTTGCCTACAATGCCGAAAAGAAGGCATATGTTATTTTGACCCAGTCCATTCCCAAGGCCATTTTCACTAATACTCAGAGCACAAGCAAAGTAAAAAGTTAATGGAAGCTCTTGAGAAGAGGTATGATGGGAATTCTACTCTAAAGTCCCTAAAGGGTAAAGCGTTGAAGAAGGAGTTTGACAACTTCTCTGCAATTGGGAATGAAAGCTTGGATGAAATTATCGATCGCTTCTATCACTTGATAAGTGAACTTCACACTCATGGAGTAAAGACGTCAATGGAAGACAAAGTTTCAAGCTTGGCAGATGGTCTACCTGAAAAGTGGGATTCATTATTTCCACTCTGCGATACAACTCAGTTTTAGAGACCTTGGATATAAATGACTTTATTCTAAAACTGAGAGAGGAAGAAGTGCGTCACAAGTACAGGACGAAAAAAGGAGCGTATACACAAGACCCATCACTCTACAATGTAACTCCTACTTCCACTCCTGCTGCAAAGTCTTCTGGAGCACCTCTGCAAACAGCCTTTGTGTCCAATGCATCGTCATCTACTGATCAAGGCTCATCATCTGCAAATGAGTCTCATGGTGCATCTGGGGTTCTACAAAGTCCAATTGTTACTCAATCTGCTAAGTTGATGACAGAAAATTTGGGAAAAGTAGCAGTGGAGGTTGCTAAAGAGAACATGGATCTACTTGCTGCAGTTGTGCACTCTTATGATGGTCTGGTGGCGGGTAAGATTGGAAATTGCCACCTTGCTGATGAAGACTACGAGCAAGTAGATGAAAGCGAGCTTGAAAGGATGGATATCATGTGGGCTCTTGCAAGTGCTGTCCGGAGAGCCAAGAAGTTTGTGAAGAAAGCAGGGCAGAATCTCGTGGCTACTAAAGATACGACCTTTGGTTTTGACAAGTCTAAAGTCACATGCTTCAACTGTGGAGAAAAGGGTCATTTCAAAAGAGAATGCGTGAAGCCTAAGAAGACTGGGAACGGGAATCCATTCCCCTCGTTCAATAGGCAAGATAAAGACAAGAAGCCAGCATCCACAGGGAATGATTCTAAAGCTATGGTAGCACAAGGAGATGAAGGACAGGACTGGTCCTTTTGGTTCTTATCTGATGGTGAAGCGAACATAGCTTCTGTGGAAGACTTGAACGAAGACTCAGCGAGTGAGGGGGAGAGCTCAGCTGATGTTGATACTGTTGACTTGGAAGAGACGTTTGATGCAGTGGATGAAATTGTCAAGAATAAGCTGAATTCAGAATCTGAAGCTCAACCTGCGTCTCAGAATGCTTTCATGGCTGGAACGTCCACAGCTGCACAGGTACAATCTAATGATGAATTATTCACTAAACATGCTTGTGTTGATTGTGATAAATTTAGAGAAAGCATTGACTTAAAATTTGCTAGGTTATTAGAACACAATGATAACTTAGTAAATGACTTGAAACTGTGCTCAGAGGCTAATCGAGTGTTAAAACTGAATGAGAGCAGTTATAAAGAAAAGATAGATGCTTTAAAGAAGCAATTAAAGGAAACTGAAGTTGTTGCGTTTAACCAAGAGAATGACATTAAATTCTACTTAAAGACCATTGAAGAGACTAAAAGGGAAAAAGCGGTTTTACAAGTAGAAAATGAGTCTTTGAAACAAAAACTACATAGTTTAGCGAGTTCCTCGCACATTTTGAAAAACTTGGTTAAAGAACGCAACAATGGGGAGGGTTTGGGTTACAAGGTTGTTCCACCACCACATGAGATCCTGTTGAACACTAAACAACGTCCAATAAATAATAATCCAATTAAGGATCATGTGGTGACAACTCCTTTGGTTAGTGATCCGGACACAGCAGTTAAATCTGCTTCTCCGGATGATGATCAGAAAACCTTAGCATCGAGCAATGTCATTGCTGAGAAACGGGTGGAGAGAATGTTCAAACATCTCTTGGGTTGGATTCAAAGTCTAATGACACACAATCCAAGATGTCTAAAACCACTCAAGTTAAATCAGTTAAAAGAGATAATATACAGCCTCAAAGACAAATAAACCAAAATGTTAAACAAGTTAAGTTTGTCAAAGAAGGTGAATGTTCAAAGACTAAGACCAAAAAGCCCATTCCTGAGGTCTACTCCCCACCCCACAAGAGAACTCCTAGTCCATTTGAAAGGAGATCCTGTTACTCTTGTGGAAAACGAGGTCACATCTCTTCAAGTTGTCCACGTTATCAGACACCTCGGGTTAAGATTGACTTAGATCACGATGTCAATCAGATACCAAAACAGAGATCTAAGACTCCAGTTAGGTCCAACACACCTGCTAGGTCTTATACCTCACCTCCACACCACAGACAACATAGACATGTCACTGGCAAGTCTGTGATGCCTGAGGTGAAACCGTTTTGGAACCTAAACCAAAGATACAAACAGTAAATCAATCTAGTGTCTACCACAAACAATCTTTTCATAAAGATAGTATGTGGAAGGCAAAATCATCTGATGTGTCTGATAGAAATGACAAGTTGAAGGTTGATGTCCCACCAACTGACAAAGGACAGTGGGTTGAGTTCATCATGTGTGATGCCTCTGGGAAACCCAAGCCAGTTAAGGCTTGGGTCCCCCTCCTTAACTAATTGTTTTCAATTATGTGCAGGTTGTCCGCTATAGTGCTTCTACGAATACATGGATTGTGGATAGCGGAGCTTCTAGGCACATGACAGGAAACAAGTCTCTCCTTTTAAATGTCAAACAAATTAAAGGGGACATGTTTCCTTTGCTGGTAACAAAGGAGGATACATTACTGCTCAAGGTGAATAGGTAATGAGAAGGTAAGATTTGACAAAGTAAATTTTGTTCAACAACTGGAAAACAATCTGCTGTCAGTGTCTCAGATATGTGACAAGGGCTTCAAAGTTATGTTTGACAATCGCAAATGTTACATACTGAAGAAGGAGATGGAGATTCCAGAGGAGCAGGTTTGATGTCCGCATCCAGGTACAATGATTTATATGTCTTGGATATGTCTAATGCTTCTACCTCTGAGTCTACAGTTCAATGTTTCCTATCAAAAGCAACAGAGAAGGAATCCATCTCATGGCACAGGAGGATGGGACACATCAATCACAGGAAGATGAATCATCTGATTCACAACAACCTCGTTGAAGGAGTTACTGTCAAGAACTTCAAACTTCCTGATTTTTGTGTCTCATGCAAGAAGGGAAAGCAGACCAGGAAATCTCACAAGACCCAGCAAGTTAATTCTATAGAGATGCCCCTAGAGTTGCTACACATGGATCTCTTTGGTCCAGTTAGCACAAAGAGTATCGCAGGAGACTGGTACTGCTTTGTAGTCACAGATAACTACTCAAGATTCACCTGGGTGATGTTTCTGAAAGCTAAATCAGAAACATTTGAATCATTCAAGGTGCTCGTCACGACACTGGAGTCACTCTACAACCTGAAGGTAAGGAAGATTCATTCTGACAATGGCACAGAGTTCAAGAATCAGTGGATGGATGCTTTCTGCAAGGAAAAGGGGATTGTTCATCAGTTCACTTCAGCATACACGCCACAGATGAATGGAGTTGCAGAACGAAAGAATCGGAGCTTGATCGAGACTGCGCGAACCATGTTAGCTGATTCTAAGCTTCCAGTCCAGTTCTGGAATGAGGCGGTTGCCAATGCTTGCTACACACTTAACCATGTGTTAGTAGTCAAAAGGCATGGCAAGACTTGCTATGAGTTGCTTCAGAAGCGCAAGCCTAACTTGGAGTATTGGAACCTTTTGGAGCTCCTTGTACACTGTTGAAGAAGACTCAGGATGGCAAGTTCAGTGAGAAAGCCGATCAAGGAATATTCTTAGGATACAACATACCAGACAAACGAGTTTACAATAACTCGACAGGTCAGGTAGAAGTGTGGTGCAACGTAGATGTTCAGAGATACACCACCCCTGCTGGAAAAGGTCCATCATCATTCTTCGATTATGATGGCTTTTTCAACTCCTTTAATCTTCCTTAGTTTGATTCAGATGATGAGGTAGCTACCCAGATGATGTATGATGTCCTCAACACACCGAATCTGGATTCAAGCAACATCACACCTGCAAACGGTACCTCAAGTTCTTCGACTCCTGCACAAGACGAGAGTGATGACTCATCAGGTGATGAAGAAGCAGCTGAACCAGACCTTAATCACAATGTTAATAAACAAAGTGGGTCATCAGCTGCTGAACCAGCATTGGGAAATCCGGATACTGACTCTGTAGGCACCAATCTTGACTCTGAGGTTGTGGTTCCTTCCACACCAGTAACTAGGATCAGTGTGAGTCATCCCCCCACGTCTATCATTGGGGATATTCAATCCGGTGTGCAGACGCGAAATCAGCTGTACTCTGCTGATTATGCTGCAGTCATGGAGAAGGGTTATGTCATTGACGAGGCTTTCTCATGTTTTGTTTCACAAATCGAGCCTAAATACGTCAGTGACGCCCTGAAAGATGAGGCCTGGGTCAATGCTATGCAAGAAGAGCTACTCCAGTTCAAGAAACTTGGAGTCTGGACCCTCGTTGACAGGCCAAAAGGAGTTAAAGTGATTGGTACCAAATGGGTACTAAAGTGCAAGAAGGATGACCAAGGTGTTGTTATTAGAAACAAGGCACGCTTGGTTGTTCAGGGATTTAGACAAGTCGAGGGGATCGACTACAATGAAGTGTTTGCACCAGTGGCAAGAATGGAAGCAATTCGGATCTTCCTTGCCTATGCATCGTTTATGAAGATCAAAGTCTATCAGTTGGATGTGAAGAGTGCATTCCTTCATGGGGAAATCCGTGAAGAGGTCTATGTCAGTCAACCCGAAGGATTTGAGGATCCGTATCATCAGGACAGAGTCTACAAGCTGGATAAGGCTCTGTATGGGCTACATCAAGCTCCTCGAGCTTGGTATGAGAAGCTCTCCACCCATCTGTTGAAACACGGTTTTCGCAGGGGTTGATTGCTGTACATTGTTCATCAAAGAAAAGGATGGTGATTTGCTTATGGTGCAGATCTACGTGGATGACATCATCTTTGGGTCTAGGAATGAAGCATTGTGCAAAGAGTTCGAATCTGTGATGAAGGCAGAGTTCAAATGAGTGCCATGGGAGAAATGAAGTTCTTCCTAGGATTACAGGTAGATCAAACACCAACCGGTATTTTCCTACATCAGACCAAGTATGTCGGCGATATTCTGAGTCGGTTTGATATGGAGAATGTTTCTACTGCCGGTACCCCTCTCGCCACAAATCATGATGTGGCTCCTGATGAGAATGGGGATTTGGTGGATGCCACTATGTATCGTGGGATGATCGGATCTCTTATGTACCTCACTGCCTCGCGTCTAGATATTATGTATGCCACATGTCTATGTTCTAGATATCAAGCGAAGCCAAAAGTAAATCACCTGATTGGGGTGAAAAGGATTTTCCGTTATCTGAAGGGTACTCCAACACTGGGGTTGTGGTATCCTCATGATGATGACTTTGAGCTTACTGCGTACAGCGATTCAGACTATGGTGGTTGCAAGATGAACTTCAAGTCTACATCAGCAGGGTGTCAGTTCTTTGGAAGGCGATTAGTCACGTGGCAATGCAAGAAGCAGACCTCGGTTGTTTATCAACCTGTGAAGCTGAATATGTTGCTGCTGCAAGTTACTGCTCTCAGATCATCTGGATCCAACAGCAAATGCGCGACTACGGTTTGCAATTTTCTAACACCCCTATTTATGTTGATAATTCTGCTGCCATAGCTGTTACTAAAAATCCTGTTCAACATCCAAAAACAAAACACATCGGCATTAAATATCATTTCATACGCGATTGCTATGAAAAACAATTGATTGATGTGATTAAAATTAACACGGATTTTCAGCGCGCTGCCATTTGATAAACCTAGATTTTTCTATCTGCTAGAGGTCAACAGCGTTAAAAAGAAAAGTGATGTGATTGCGGAAGAAGCAGATACATAGTCCGACTCGTGTTTATTTGTTTATTTTTCTGTTAATTTTATTTTATTTTTTTATTTCTTTATTTCCTTGTTATATAAAATCCAAAAACACAAAAAGATTTTCTGTTTTAGTATTTTAGGGTGAGATTTATTTCAGTATTCATTTACTTAAAAAAGGGGGGGAAGGTGAGTAAAGCTGAAAAGACATAGACAACTAAACTGGAAATATGACTCGATAAATTTGGAAATGATAGTACACAGGCATCGAGTTACTTGGAACAACAAAATGATTTTGAGATGAGAAATGTTAATTAAATCACTGAAAATGTAGAAATCAGAGAAGTCTAAGTCTAACAAAATGGGAAAATGATAGTACGTTTGATTGTTACTGTAATTACACGGAGAAAGTTGATCTAGGGAGGTGCTAGTTCATTATATGATGTGTCAGTAGATTCAACACAATAGACAAGTAGACTTCATTGGTAAGCTTAATCTAAACTAAACGGTTCAATCAACTGTGGGTTCCCATCTTATCACTGGTTAACACAATCAGCGGTTTCCGATAAGGGATAACGAGCAAATAAACGCCACCAAAGGTGTGCAAAGGACCACAAAAAGAGCAAAGCATGAAAAAAATGAATACTAGCGCAATCAAGCTGATAACTTATGTTGTTGGTGCGTTATGTGCAAAATAAAATATGAAATGCTCTAACAAGGAGATAGGTTGTGTGCCTCTCTGCTGTGCGATGGCACTGACCTGAGGATAAGCGTAACCTACATATTCTAGATTTCATTGTTGTTTGCCGCCTCTCTGCTGTGCGATGGCACTGACCTGAGGATTGGCTTCTCTTTGAAGGATCTAAGAATAGTCTCTTCTTGTAAAAAATACCTATAGACCGCTCGAAAGTCCTTTAAGGAATGTTGATTACCGTATAAGCGTGGGATACACAAATGTTGTTTGAAATAATATAACATAATTCATTACCAATGCGTGTCAAAAGTCTGTGTATGAATTTAAGTGGACAAGTATACTGACAATCGTCGTGAATGCACGACTGAAGTTGACGATCAAAGTGTTATGTATCATATCAAACATGATTCCCAGTTAGCACTTAGAAGTCTTAGATCAGAACAAACTGTGATATGTCATCATGAAAGGTGTAATTAGCTCAAAATGTTCCAAGTAATGGTGTATATGCCTGTCTGATTCCAAAAGAGTCTGTTCCGGATAAAATGTAAATGCTAATAAGCTACACAAACTTGCCCCAACAAAAACCACAAAAACATGTTCATTCTATTCGTAGTTTAAGATGTTTCAATTTTTTGTATAATGTGTCAATGTCGGACTGTGTGTATTGTTATCTGCTAAACGTCACCAAATATGCTTAACGTTTACTTAAGAAATTGTTTCTGAAAAGTTAAAAGGATCACGTCTGAGGTGATCGGGTGGATAAATGGATCACGTCTGAGGTGATCGGGTGGATAAATGGATCACATCTGAGGTGATCAGTGAATGTGCTGTTTTTAAAAGTGATCATGTCTGAGATGATCAAAAGATTATAATGTCTTATCAATTGGTTAAGAAAACTAAGGGTCGGTCCATAACTTGACAAAAATGGCACAAGTATAGCCCAATCGCACAACTTAATCTGATCTGACCCAGTCGTACGAATGGGGTATACGATTGAACACAATCGTAAGATTGGGCCACGTGAATGAGCCCAATCGGCCGATTGAAAGTGACCGACTAGGTCAAACATGCGAATGGAGGTTAATTGATCGAATGGAACTGGTCGATTGAGTGAATCGTACGACCCAGTTTCAATCGCACGAATGAGTCATGCGATTAGACTCGGTCGTACGACTGGAGATTGAATCGGCCGAATGAATTGAGCGAATGGGTTCATTCGCCCGGCTGAACTGAGTTTTAGTATAAATAAGATCCTCAGTCGATCGCAGAACTCATTCGCCCTAAACTCAAAATCGCACCGTTACGCTGCCCAAATTTCATTTGATCTTAAACACCTACTGTATCTGATTTCTGACACTTTAGCATTGTTCTACAGGTATAACGCGAGTGATTGATGATGCTTACAGTCGAATGGGGTTTGAATCCGATCGTATTCGACCTACTTCTTGAACCGACACCAACTTTGTAAAATAAACTACCTTAATCACATACAATGTTAAAATCAATGGATTAGGTGGTTTAGATACATGATTGCGAGTCTAATAAACATGAACTTAATGTTTAATTTAGCCATTTGATAAATCTGAGTTTGAAATGGAACAGTTTTGTCTACGATGCGACTGGTCCCCCAGAATGAACTTCAATCGCCCGATTGAAAGGGGCGACTCATTCAATCAGCCGAATGAATAATGCGAATGGGTTGAGTGTGTGATACGACTGGACTCCAGAATGAACTTCAATCACACGATTGTAAGGGACGACTCATTCAATCGGCCGAATGAATCATGCGAATGAATCCATTCGGTCGACTAATCCAATCGCAGGTTCATTCAATCAACTGAACTCAGTCGCATATTTCAATCGCACCATTGAACTAAACCGTTTTCTAATTTATTCAAACTATGTTTTACATGTTTCTAACGTGTGTTTGCTATTGATTACAGGAATATGGCTAATAGGTGGACCATAAATCCAAAGCATAACATTTGTGCTCATTTGGATTCCACCTCGAAGAACGGTGGTGACTTTTCTGGTATTATTGACTTCTTGAGGAGGTCTCGGATTTTCAGAGCTATATCTACACCGTGTACTCCCTATCAGTCGTTACATCAGTCGTTTTGGGAGGGAGCTACAGTTGACCGATCAGTGGAGCCCTACTGCATTCGAAGTACTATCTTCGGTAGGGAGATTGGGATTACGGCCGCTGATATCAGGAGGGTATTGGGCTTCGGAGATGATGAGATTCACCCACTCAAGCTCCATCCTCTTACAGTTCGTGGATGCTTCCTGAGGATCGGGTACTGTGGGGACATAAACTCAGGTGTGCTGAACAAGAGCAACCTGAGCTCCCAGTACAAATACTTAGCGCATGTCATTCTAAAGTGCATCGCGTCCAGGAGGGGTGGTTTTGATGACTTGTCGGACCATATTCATAATGCCTACGTTGCATTGGTCCTCAACCACCCATTCAGCTTCCCCAACATGATTTTCATGTATCTGATAGAGAACCTTGAGGCCAAGGGGAAGGAAGGGTTCTGTATGTACCCCGGATTTTTACAGCTCATATTTGATGAGAAACTGCCCGACCTTCCCAAAGACAAGAGTGATGTTGTGCCTCTGGAGATTATGGATGACACCACCCTGGGTCGGATGAAGGTGTACAGAGGCAAGCAAGTAAAGCCTGTGCTGAAGAGGTTGATTGGGCATCTGGCCCGGGTTGATTATGTTGCCCCAGGGAGACGCAAGTGGCGTCATGATGATAGTGGATCGGATACTGAAGTGATAGCTATATCATCAGATGATTCTGATGATGATGACAGCCATGATGGCGATGATAGGCCAGTTACATCTGAGGGCCCCTCTACACATACAGCCCAGCCATCCCCTCACACTGACACTACAACTGCTGGGTTTATACCTCACTTCAATCCACCTGATGATGAAGAGGAAGAGAGTGACGAAGAGGGCTTGACCCAAAGGCATGGCAGCAAGGTGGTTGCCACGGAGAAGGGTCTGAGGCTTGTTGGAGGACAGACAGGCACATCAGGGGTAACACAAAAAGAGTCTGATCCAGTCTATTCCCTGATGAGCCCAGTACACGAGATAGAGCCCCGGTATCTACTGGGAAGAGGAGGAAAACCATGGCTAGACCTCATGGTAGAAGGGGAAAGCGACTTAGATTTACCACCTCCGTCTCTACCCCAGCCACCACATCCATCACATCCCAAACACCCCAAACTACCACCACTACTATACCTCCACCTCATACTCACATATCTACTACCACCACCACTGTGCCCCCCACTACAGCCTTCTCATCTTCTCCCATCTACACCACAGCTACCACAACAACCACCACTCACCAAACCAACCCTCATCTGCACCTTCGAGCTCAGTTATACCACCTGTCTCTGTGGTTGAGCAACTTGCTGCACTGAACAGCATGGTGCTCCAGTTGCTAGCCTCCGACAAGGCCAAGACTGCTCAGATTCTACAGCTGCAAGATCAAAGTTCTACACAAACAGCAGAGATTGAGAGACTGAGGGAGTTGACATCTTCTCAAGCCCAGTTGATCACTGCACAGACTGATCAGATCACAGGCTTGCTTCAACACGAGGCTGAGACTGATGAGAAGATGGAGAAGCTAGGGGCGACGCACAAGACTCTATTGCTAAAGCTGAAAAGCACTCAGAGTGAGACCCTTAAGATCGGGGAAGGTGATGATGATGATGATGATGATGATGATGATGAGGACGATAATGATGAGGATGACGACAATGATGATGATGATAGTGATGAAAGTGATAATGGTGACGAGAAGAAAGATGATGAGGAAGGTGAAGGAGGAGAGACAGCAGGAGATCATAGCGATGATGCAGTAGACGAGAGGCGTTCTAAACATCGTGAAGATCAAGGACCCTCTTCGTCTGCTCCAACTGAAGAAACTCCGGAGATTCAAGAGAAAAGTACTGTTTAGTTATTCATGTTTATGTATTTAACAGACTTTTGTATTTGAAATTATGTAACATTTACGTAATGAATGTTTATGTCTTTTGTTAATGATTGTGCTTGATTATTTACTAACAGATATTGTGTTTCATGTTTAAATCAAGCAGATCCAAACTTCCAACGCGATGAATACGATGTCGGACCCCTACAGCAGGTCAAGAGTCAGTTAACAATGATTCTTGATCTGCAGGGTATCGTGAGAAGATCGGTTGAGTATACCCCTGAGGAGGGTGAGATTATTCATAGCTTCACAAAGGAGCAGTTGGCTGAGATATTCAAGCTTAACGCCGATGAGATTGTGAAAGATGCTCCTGAAGTCCAAGTTAACAGTGATGAAGAGCTACACGATATAGATGAGATTGAGATCGAGGACATCACTGATCAGCATTACCCAGAGTATACAGACACTGAAGGTCACGCCATTCCAAATTTGGATGACAACCTAGTAAGTGAGACATTTAACACTCTGGAAAAGATGGAAGCAGAGAATGACAAACAAGAGTATACAGCCCGAGCTACTGAAGAAGAAGTCAAAGAAAAAAAAGCTGAGTTGGCTGCTTGTTTTGCAGAGTTTCGTGCCTAGAGAGATGCTCCAAAGTCTGATGCCTACACCAAACTCTATAGAGTGAAGAAACATCTGAAGGTGTCTGGCAAGATCATATCTTGGGCGTATTTTGAGGACCTTAACGCATATGCAGTTAAGAGGGAGAAAGGTATCGAGTACTTTAGATTCCCACACGATCTAAAGACTCTACCTGGTTTTGAGCTCAACCAACTGGCAAAGCTGAAGTTGCTGTATGCTGATCCGAGGAAGATGTCAGGTTGGTTTGAGGCTGCTTTAAAGAGAGAGTACCACACCCGGTGGGTAAACTTCAGACCTCAGCAAGGTACGAGGTATATTCGTAAATCTGAAGTGGATCCACGGACCGGGAGGCCTAAGATTGTGTTGAAGTGGCGTCTTCCACGCACCATGTCGAAGATCCCTCTAAGGGAAATGCCTCAGGACATCACTCCACACTTCAAGTGGTGGTACTACGATTGGCGAACGGCTGAAGCAGTCATAGTGTTGAACAGAGATGGACAGATGGATGTCATCCGGGTATTTGACCCAATGTGGCTTACTAACTTGTCAGCTAATGATGTTTATACACTCTACAAGTGGCCACTGTTCTATGACTCGCAGGATATCGTACAAGCTCTCCAGTATCAGAATGTCGTACGCATCTGCTTTGTATTTGAAATACATGCAAGTGTAACCAGAGAGGAGAAGTTCAAGAAGTACGAAGAGGTTATGGGTAAAGCAAGACATTAGAGGAATCTAGGTCCAAGGGGGAGTTTGTTGATACATGTGTCCCTAGATTCTGAGCTGACTGTAATATCTTTGTAATGTCTTGATTATATGTAATTGAACGTTGATTAATGAAATACATTTGGGTGTTTATGCTATAATGTTTATATATTTCATTAATGGGTTGTGTAATGATTAATTATATAGGTTTGTGGTTGTTTGAATTGGTATGCATGATGTTGTAATGATTAACACATTCAAACTTAACATGATGAAGTTATCATGCGAATGGGCCATGCCAATGGACCATACGCATGAATAACTTCATGCGAATGGCTTAGTCGCACGACTGAACCATGAGACTGGATCAGTCGTAAGACTAAAGCATGAGATTGAACCAGTCGTACGACTGAAGGCTCAGTCGTACGACTGAAGGCTCAGTCATGCGTATGGGTCAATCGCATAGCTCAATCGCACGACTGAACCATGCGAATGGTTCAGTCGCACGAATGAGAAACCTTTACCTATAAATACCACTTAATTCGTGAAAAACAAAACACTTCGAATATTCATAACCCTAGTCGACCCAGAACGTCCAGTTCGTCCATTCCAAGTTCATAGAACGTCTGAGATCATTCCTATTCCATTCTTAACGTTTTTTAATCGTTAGGATTGATCTTGATTACGTTCTCCCTGATTGGATCACCAATCAAATAGGATTCCGCACTATTTGATTCGGTATAACGAAGAATCAGTTAGTACTCCGTACGTACACGGTCCTAACAAGTGGTATCAGTTGTCAGAAGATATCAGCTGTCGGTGCTGATTTTGTGGGGTAGTCAGGAGCATCTGACTATTTATGGGCAATCAAGTTATATTTATCCGCACAGAGAGGATTCTCATTCTTAGGGGGAATCCATGTATAGAGAAATTGAAGACGCAATCAGAAAGTGATGATGTGAGCAGGTTTCTGATGATGAATCTACGTGCATGCTGATTTGTTTGATATTGTCAGCTGTGGATTGGAACCTTCAACCTTTTGCCCAATACACCGTATGAGAATGCCAGGAGAGCACAATGTTTATATATTGGGATATGCTGAATGTGAAGGGGAATCTCTACAGTTGTTAATGTTAATCAGGTTAGACTGTGCGAAGATTGAAGCAATGGAAAATTGTTCATGTCATTATCTGGAAAAATCAGTCATCTGGGGAATCTTGCTGCTATGATGGTGTTCTACAAAGTAAACGAAAGCTATTGTGCCTAAATTCATTTTCAGGGATACTGTAGCAACCTGACGGATAGGCAACGTTGGCTAATATGGTTTTTCGTTTGATTCTATTGTAAACCAGAGCAAAGATTGACTGAAGATTGTAAGAGGTGTTATCTACTATTCGCAAGCAACGTCCAAGGGGGAATTTGTTGGAGCATATATTGTCATATATAGTGTGGTCGTCGCTTGACGAATAGTCTAGGCTTAATGTTATACACCTTGTAAACACATGAAACTGGGTCATTCGCAGGAGCATATGCGAATGAGACTCAGTCGTACGACTGAGCCATGCTAATGGACCAGTCGTCTGACTGAGAGATGCGATTGGGGCATTCGTAAGACTGAACCATAAGAATGGTCCAGTCGTACGATTGAACCATACGTATGCGGATGAGTCAATGCAGATGAGTCAATGCAGATGAGTCAATGCAGATGAGTCAATGCAGATGGCTCATTCGGGTGATTGAACATACGACTGGTCCAGTCGTACGATTGAACATACGACTGGTCGAGTCGCACGAATGGTCCATTAGCATGATCCAGTCGTACGAATGGTCCATTCGCATGGTCCAGTCGTACGAATGGTCCATTCGCATGGCTCAGTCGCATGAACGGGTCTGCACGTAGAATTTCAGATCTGCAGCCGCCAAGGCCGCCAAAAACCCTAATCCGACGAATTTTACATGATTCGAACCAAAATAGACATCATCAGATTTGCAAGGGTGATAGGAACATGGTTTCGAATTCGATTTTAACATAGAAACACCACACGTACCCAGATCTGAACAAAACACGAAGAACACGAAGTGGGTTTAACGTCAAGATCTGAAATTTGATCCAGAAATCAAGAGCTCGGATTGCTAGAATGATTGTTAGATCATTCCAGCAGTAACCGGCTCTGATACCAATTGTGAAGTCGCTGGATCGGTAAACATCTGAGCATGTTCTTGACGGAAGGATAAAAACCAAAAGACAAACAATAGTACGAACAATAATCGAATGATTTCATTGATAAAACCTAACGATTACAAGCTCGTTACAACATAAGAATCAAGACTTTTGGCAAGGGGAGATCGAGCATGATCTCCCCTCTCATCCGGCAGCACCTAGGCGCCAGGCACACTATCAAAACCCTTAGGTTTCTACACATTGAAACTGGTATATATATATAGGCCTCGGCCCATATTAGATGCGACTGGGCCCATTCGTGCGATTGAACCATACGTATGGTTCAATCGTACGACTGGACCATGCGTATGGTTCAATCGTACGACTGGACCATTCTTATGGTTCAGTCTTACGAATGCCCCAATCGCATCTCTCAGTCGCACGACTGGTCCATTAGCATGGCTCAGTCGTACGACTGAGTCTCATTCGCATATGCTCCTGCGAATGACCCAGTTTCATGTGTTTACAAGGTGTATAACATTAAGCCTAGACTATTCGTCAAGCGACGGCCACACTATATATGACAATATATGCTCCAACAGTTCCGGTCTTCCGCAGAAATCTTGTCTTCCGCAGGAACTTCTGTTCTTCCGTAGGAACCTTGCCTTCCGTAGGAATTTTCACTTCAAGTAATCTTTGGGTGATGTTGCTCATCCGTAGACACAAAGGATGTCTTTTAAGAAACATATCTACGGATTAGCATTATTGTTCATCCGTAGATGTTTCTTACACTTGGCCGATTTCAGAAATTCACCAAGTATATTGTTTTTGCCTGTCATCATGTACATCACACAACACATCTGGGTTAACCTATATATTCAATGCATACATAATGATAGTCAGTTAAAATTATTTATTACAAGTATTGATTAAAGTTCTAAGACTATACAAAAATGATCTAGACCTATTCTTTCTAGATCTAACAAAGACCATATATTAATGGTTCGAAACGTGAGAACTTAAATTGGTACAAAACTGGTAAACATGTCAACATTACAGTAATACTGAATCAAATGAAAATAAGTTTGAACACATGTTTCTTTCCCCCAATGAAAGTAGGAAAAGTGGGGCTGAGAACTCACCTTGATTAGCACAACAATTAAATAATGCGGAGAGCAAAGCTTAGGTTTCCAATTAACCTGAATGTATATTTATTGTGTGATTAATATTAAATATTAACAATGAATCATACGGTTTCACGTTCACGGTTCGGTTACGATGCGGACTATCAATTTTCATACTCACGCGTAAGCACGCGCAATGCCTATTCACTCCAAATACATAAAACCCACTTATCACGTATAAAGTACATTTTATATCCTTTGATTATACGATCCTTTTTATAAAACTCATCACGAACGCATAACGACTCAAACGTAACACGCTCACACATATTAAATAACTATATATTATTCACACACAATATATATACATATATATGTCACCCATATTTTGCATAATATATATACTATACATATATTTTTATATACTATATATTTCACACATAATTTACTAGCTTATATGCACACACACACACACGCACACGCGCGCACACACGCGCGCGCACACACACACACACATATATATATATATTATATCCATACCCCGCGTGCATATTACAAATGTACATACACACACAATTATACTACCAAAAGAAAAGACACTCACAATGCACACACACTGCCATAAGCACTAAAAACAAGAAAAAGAAAGAAAGAAACGAACACACACAACACATGCTATGCTTCACACTCATTCATGCATACCCTTGCCCAACCACCATCTGCAAACCCATACACACATACCTGCAGTAGCCATACATACATATATACTAATATATATACATAAGAAAGCATTCATGCATTGCCCATATGCAAATCCACTTACTCCACTTAACTAAATATATATATATAATATATATATACACATATATAAATCACCTTCATGAATTAAATATGCAACATAAACACACACCATCACACATTAAAACACATACTTCAGTAGAACATTGCATCAATCCAATGTTTACCCCCTGTTCTTATACATACATATATATGATTCACGCACCCTCACATAACATGCATAAGCACAACTACAATATATATATATATATATATATATATATATATATATATATATATCCAACAGAAAACATATATATATATATACATATATATATATATAATATATATATATATATATATATATATATATATATATAGGAGGGATCCTAAGAAAACTACATAGTTTTAAGAAAACCAAGAAAACCAAATGTAGCCAATCATAATTTTTCATTACTTATTTATATTTAATATTTTCAAGGCGTGTTTTAGTAATTTGATATAAACATATTTATAGTAAATATGTATTGTTGACTAAAATGTCATTTTTTTCTCCCTGGTTGAAGAAATTAAATCAAGTTACAGAGATTTTGAAAAACTAATTTATCTAATAAAATAGATTCTTAACAAATTCGATTCTTTATTTGTTTTTACATAACCTATTTCAAAAAGTTTCAATCGATTCCAACATTCTTATATGCATTTAATCAAGAAAGTAATTGCTTTTTGTTTCTTTTTCAATTGAATAGATCGATTCTAAGAGAAGAAACTGATAAAGAAGTTCAGCAAGGAAGAGCTTGTCATGAAATCAAGGTCAAAGCTCAGTAATGGTGATGAAATCAAGTTTGAGGCTAGCGACAAAAGAAGATGAAATCACCAAAATCAAGTTAGAGGCTAGCGAAAGAAAAAAAAGATGAAACAAAGATGATGACGGAATAAAGCGAAGAACTCAAGGAATATGATGTTAGAACAAAGATAACCAACGATGAGGATGATGATAGGATGCCAGGGTTACGTATTCGTATCAGTTGAGTATTGATACCAACGATGAAGATGATGGCATAATGCCAAGGTTACGTATACGTATCAGTTGAGTTTTAGTGATGAACTCAGTGACTATATCCAAAAGTTGAGTATTGATGGTGGACTTAATAAAGCGAAGAACTCAATAAAGATGATGTCAAACAAAGATAAACATCAGTGAAGATAATGGCAGAATGCAAGGGATACATATACGTAACAGTTGAGTGTTGATGATAAACTTGATGAGTATATCTAATAGTTGAGTCAAGATGATGAACTATGATGAACTCAATGAACAATATGAAGTATAACCTTAATATTAAAAAAAATAGTCGACACAAAGATGATATTGTACTTGATTACTTAGTGTGAAGATGATGAATTCCAAGAAGATGATAAATAGGTTTTGCTTAAGATTTTATTTGTGTTTCTTGTTGTTTACATATATGAGAACACCATTTACAATACATAATCACTTGTTTACATATATGTAAACCCAGGTTTACATTTATGAAACTTTAGTTTGGTCCATGTTATATATTTTGATTTTGTTTTTTGGTTCTTTCATTGTATTACGTATATGTAATAGATACCAGTTAGATATATTTGTTTTTGGCTTCTTCTTCTTATTCTTTATAGTGTATCGCTTACATATATATAAAAAAGTTTACTTACACGCAAACATACGTGATAAAATGTTTACACAACAAAAACATATACGTAATCATGCTTACATATACGTAATCATATATGTAGATGTGCTTAAATATATGTAAGAATATATGTGAACTTGTTTACATATACGTAAACACATTTATATATACACAAACATATATGTGAACTTGTTTACATATACGTAAGCATGTATGTGATTACAAAAAACTTGCAAAAAATATTTTCGTTCTTTTAATGTACTTTGGGTTTGTGTTTTAAATGAATACTTATGATTTAAATATATTTGATATTGTGTTTGACTTTGGAGAGAGAGAGAAAGAGAGACATTTAAGGTATTTAGGTAGTTTCTAAAATAAAAAACTACAATCTACCCAATATACCCTGAATCATTTAAGTAAATTAATTATCTATTAAATATTTATAAATTTGCCATTGATGAATATCAACCATTGATCAATTTTGATCAATGGTTTAAAAATAGTTTCTTAGTTTTCTTATAAGTGGAGGTTTTTTAGGAACCCTCCCCTATATATATATATATATATATATATATATATATATATATATATATATATATATATATATATATATGTATATATATATATATATATATACACACACACACACATATATATATATATATATATACACACATATATATATACACACATATATATATACATATATATATATTGTAACAAGCAGGAAACCGCATCGGATATTGTCCGCTACTTGGGGAGAATAGCCCCATCACGGTTTTAAAACGCGTCCAATGAGGAAGGTATCCAGCCCCTTATAAAGAGACTTTCGTCCCCTTCCCAACCGATGTGGGATGTTACATCCTCCCCCACTTGGGAGACCAGCGTCCTCGCTGGCACAACGGCCCGGCCCTGGCTCTGATACCAACTGTAACAAGCAGGAAACCGCATCGGATATTGTCCGCTACTTAGGGAGAATAGCCCCATCACGGTTTTAAAACGCGTCCAATGAGGAAGGTATCCAGCCCCTTATAAAGAGACTTTCGTTCCCCTCCCAACCGATGTGGGATGTTACATATATACACACAATGTTACACACACACTTAACAAAACACGCACCCACACACGGAACAATCACTTTACATGATGTCGAGACCAATACCCCATGGAAATAAGTTCACAACCGTCACCCAATCATCCTTGGTTCAACAAGAACACCAGTCATTGAACCGCAACAGGAACAAACGATAAACACGTACATTAACGCACACAAAACATAACGATATACATATACACAGAAACATATGCACATCACAAATCATGAACATGATAGTCACGCACATCCGAATGTACGAACCGCAAAACCGTGCATCCGACATCGCAAAAACCAAAGCCATAACGAATCTGAACACGTAAGACGAGTGAAAGGACATACCGTACAGGTTGTTTCGGTTGTTGATTGAAGCTGTCGGAGACGATGATGGTTGTCAAGAGTTCGCGGTCGCAAGTGAAGGAGATCTCGAAGGTGCTCGGTTACGCGAGAAAGGCTGCCGGAGATGGTTGCTAGACGATGGCAGTGATGGTTCGCTATGGCGATGGCAAAATTTGGCGAAGGGTTTAGGGTACGGGCGCGAGAACAATCGAGGGTTCAAAAGTGTCGAGGGTTGGGGAGGGATTACGTATATATGGTTGTGAATGGAAAGGGAGGGTGACTACTGAATGTGAGAAATCATGGGGAAAGGGGCAGTTAAGGGGGAAAGGTGTTGGGTGGTGATAAACCCACACAATTGATGCTTAACTATTTTTATGAATAGATCTTTTGATAATAGTGTTTAGATTAAGTTAGAGTTAGTTATAAGTATGTACTAATATTTATGATAAATAGGGTTGGTCTAGTTATAATTTTATACTAATAGTAATTATGTTTATTATAATACCCATAAAATATCAAATAATTAAAATAACAAACCTAATAAACTACAGGGACCATTGTGTAATTTTGTAAAATTACAAAACACACCCAACCCCACCCCCCATCTTTCCCGTCTTCCTCTTCCCCACCATCGTCCCGAATTTCAGCCATTATCACGCACCAAAACTTACAATAATGAAATTAATCCGAAGTGGACAAATATATCTGTTTTAATCGAATTCTATACTCAAACTCATACAAAACAAGCACAAACATCACACCCGATTCCCTAGAAGTCGCGGATCTGCAACTGACGTGTTCACCCTCCTTCGAGCTTCAAACTTCGAAATTAACATAGGGCTTTGCATCAATACCATCATTCAAAGCTTCCATCGAGTTTAATTTGATTATCATTGGAGATTTCCACATCAACTGTGAACCCACGGTCGCGGACCTGTTCTTGTGGGTTCAACATCGATTTGTCATCATACAAGTAATTCCTCACACCCACACACTCGATTTTTCATGGGGAATAAAAGCCCCAAGATTTTAGATACTATCGAAATCGAATTGGAGTTCAATTGGATTGAAATCGATCTAGGGTTTATGTTAAATTGGGGGATTTGTTTAGGACGGGTTTAAGATTTAAAAGCCGAGTTATAACGCGGCTGAGGCCTTTGATCTACTGGTTTGTGTGGGAGTTTGGGTTGAGGTCACGGGTTCGAACCCGAGCCTCTGCATATTTTTTTAAAGCCCTGTTTAGCCTTTAAAAATTATGTAAAAATTACTGAAAATTATAAAAATTCTTTTATAAACTTTGTTCAATTTTTAAATCATTAACCTTATTTCTGAAATTTTCTTTAAGTTTAAACCTTTATAAAACGATATAATAAAGACATTTAGTCTAATTATTTTTATGGATTTCTTCTAGATAAATGGTAAAAATCTGAGTAAATATAAACTCCTATATAACAGTACCCAAACAATTTTCTGTAAATTAGTTGGTTAAAAACCTTAACAATTTATATTTATATTGTTAACGAACGTTATAAATAGTTTATTTTGTTTAAAAATAGACTGTAAACAGTTGATTTAGGCCGTATTTTACAGTCAACTTACAGAGGTCATAACTTTTACATAACAGATCCAAATCAGTTAAATCTTATTTCCATGACGAAGTTCGTCGAAAGACGAATCTGTTGATATATAAAACATCGAAAAACTCATTCTTTAGACATCCAAACAGTCGTTTTCGTAACAGCTAGCAGTTCTGCGCAGCTGTAAAGATCCACGTTTTTCTCATATTTCGGTAATCCAAATCAGAAACTTTCTAAATGAAAGTTGTTCAAAAATCACTAATATAGTAAACTGGGGATTTTCAGAATTTTTGAACGTCGTTTAGTATTTTTAACGAGTGCGAAAAGACAGGGTAGAACTGGAACTTTTCTAATCTGAAATAAGAATATCTAAACTATAACTCCAATTACAATATCGTAGGTTCTCGCTGTGTTAACCGAGCCTAGACTTGTTTCTGATTATTGTCATTCGTGTATAAGGTACGGATTCTGTTCCTTTGATTATCATAGTATTCACTTTGTTTCCGTTACTTTGTAGTACGGATTCTTGGTTACCTTTATCATAGTATAAATTCTGTTCTGTTACTTTGTAGTACAGATTTTGATACCATGTTTCCGTTAATATGACTCGTTTGGCCTTTGGTATTTTACTAGTCGTCTAACGTTATTTGTTATGCTATGACTCGTTCGACTTGTTAATTTACTTGTTGAAGGCTTACAGCATGCAATATATATTTTATAAGTTTGTGCTCATTATTGCATGTTTCTATAAATGTTCTATTGATACGTTATATGTTGGTAGTTGTACTACCATTGATTTGATACTCTGTTACCCGAGCTCTCCGACATGTCATTGTGGCGTCAATGATGTGACACTTTTCGTGACGGTGTGTAATAAATAGTTCACGGCGTCTCCGTTACACGTTAGTACTCAGGTAGTACTTTGGCCATAATTATCTGGGAGGCGAATGGATCGATCCTAGTTCAGTTCAGTTCAGTTCAGTTCAGTTCCGGGGATGGAATCATGTGTGTACGCCCCACACACCATCTCATTGGTGCATAGTCTTGCTAGCTATATACTTATCAGTTCAGTTTCGGCTCTGGGTACTTCTTATATTACACGACTTATTTTGTTTGTATATACGCGTCGTGTAGATCAGTTCAGTTCAGTATTACATGTTCAGTTCAGTATCAGTATTATATGTTCAGATTCAGATTTCCGTTTTCCATATCATATGATCAGTTTAGTATCAGATATCCGTATGTTATGCTTCCTATCATTACTATTGTTATTTCCGTCACTGAGCAACTTTTGGCTCAGCCGTATTTTCTTTTGTGGTGTTTCCTTATTTTTTGTAGGTAATCAGGGTAATCCGGGAAACCAGTGAAGAGTGAATTGAAGACCAGGATTGTATTTTACCTTAATTGATGTAATGAATAACTTAATTAGGTTCCTTCGGATTATTTGGTTTGTTTGAATTTATTTCTTTTGACCGTCTCTTTAACATCATGGATTTGACTTTTTGATTTGATATCTGTAATAGTGACATGTCAGCCTCTCCGGGTTGGGGTGTTACAGTTATGGTATCAGAGCAAAGGCTCTTTCTTGTAGAAAACTTAAACATTAAAAAACTTGTGAGGTAATGGGTAGACATTGGGTTAGGATCTAGTTTTTGTTCTCAATTTCAATTCCAGTGTTCACACGTGTATCTTCATTTCAAATGGCTCCTAAGAGACGTGTGAACAACCGCAATAACTCGAATGGCCCCTCATCTGATACTCCTCTTGAAACCCTCGTTGCTAATGCTGTAAACGCTGCTATTTCTGGAATACTCCCTAACCTGATGACTTAGACTGCTCAAACAGTCATCCAGCAGATGCAACAGGCAAATTCGGAGGGAAACAACACAGGACCTCCACCCGGTGGAAATAACTCAGAGCCACCTTCTGGCGGGAACAACACAGGAGCACCTTCCAGTGATAATACACCACCACCCCGTGATGGTATTCATGTCTGGTTGGAACGTTTCAGAAGCAACGGCTTAAGTCTTTCAGTACTTCTAATGATCCGGTCGAGGTGCAAAATTGGATCAATCATATTGAGAAATTGTTTGAGGTACTTGGTGTTAAGGACGTATTATATACATATATATGTCTTATCCGATACTAATAGTAAATGCCTTAGGTATGATCTCCGGTACCCTTTGCATTGGAAAGCGGGATATTTATGTCTTATTTGATACGGGCGCTACGCATTCTGTCGTATCTCTTTGTTTGCTAAGTACTTAATGAATGCACCGACTGCTTTAGAATACGCTTTGGCTATTACTACTCCATTAGGAGATTCGACTATCATCTCGCATGTCTATAGAGATTGTCCGATCAGGATCGAGTCTATTATTCGTAAAGCTGATTTGTTTCCTATGCAAATGAGTGACTTTGATGTCATACTTGGTATGGACTGGTTAACTCGACATCACATTACTATCGAATACCAGACTCGTCGTGTTTATTTGGAAATCCTCAATGCCCTGAACTCGTTATCAAGGGACTCACCTCGAAAATCATTGAAAATCATCTCTGCGCTTAAGGCTCAGAAACTCTTATCGTACGGTGCGTGGGATTCCTAGCTTCAGTGAAAGCTACATCTTCTGATAAGCCAAACATATTTGATTACCCGATTGTATGTGATTTTCCTGACGTGTTTCCTGAGGAGTTACCCGGACTTCCACCAGATCGCGAAGTAGAATTCACTATTGATCTTATTCCAGGTGCTGAGCCAATTTCTAAGGCACCGTATCGTATGGCACCTATGGAGCTCAAGGAGTTAAAGGAGCAGTTACAGGAGTTACTGGATTTGGGATTTATAAGACCAAGCATCTCGCCTTGGGGCGCACCGGTCCTATTCGTGAAGAAGAAAGATGGTTCTATGAGACTCTGCATTGACTACAGAGAACTCAACAAGATCACTATCCGTAATCGTTACCCTCTGCCTCGTATTGATGATTTATTTGATCAGCTTCAGGGTGCAAAGTGTTTCTCTAAAATCGATCTGAGGTCTGGTTACCATCAGTTAAAGATCAAGGATTCTGACGTCCCTAAATCTGCCTTCCGTACTCGGTATGGTCACTATGAGTTCCTGGTTATGCCGTTCGGGTTAACTAATGCCCGGCCGTATTCATGGACCTAATGAACCGAGTCTTCCGCAAGTTCCTCGATAAGTTCGTCATTGTATTTATCGACGACATCTTAATTTATTCTAAAAGTAAGGAGGAGCATGAGAATCATCTTCGTATCGTGCTCGAAACACTACGTGAAAAGAAGCTTTATGCTAAATTTTCAAAGTGTGAATTTTGGCTGAGCAAGGTAGGCTTTTGGGTCATGTCGTTTCTGCGGATGGTATTATGATGGACCCTGCAAAATAAAGGCGATCACTAAGTGGCCTAGACCTACCTCAGCCACAGAAGTCCGTTGTTTCCTTGGCCTTGCTGGTTACTACCGCAGATTTGTCGAAGGTTTTTCTGTTATAGCTTTACCCCTTACGCAACTGTTAAGGAAAGGGGTTAAGTATTCTTGAAATGATGAACGAGAGAAAAGTTTTGAAGAGCTCAAGAAAAGATTGGTGTCTGCTCCTGTTCTCACACTTCCATCGGGCACGGGTGGATATCAGATTTACAGCGATGCCTCTAAAAAGGGACTTGGATGTGTGCTAATGCAGCATGGTAAGGTCATTGCTTATGCTTCACGGCAGTTGAAACCTTACGAGGTTAATTATCCTACGCATGATCTTGAACTCGCTGCTGTTATTTTCGCGTTGAAAATATGGCGTCACTATCTTTACGGGGAGACTTGTGATATTTTTATTGATCATAAGAGCTTGAAATATATCTTCACACAAAAAGAACTAAACATGAGGCAGAGAAGATGGTTAGAGTTGTTAAAAGATTATGATGCCAATATTCAGTATCTTCCGGAAAGGCCAATGTGGTAGCTGATGCTCTTAGCAGGAAGAGCTCAGGAACAGTAGCCTCCCTACAACTACAGCCTCAGAACATTACCGATCTCGATAGATTGGGTATTGGTCTACATATTGGTAAGAGCGACGGATATCTCGCTACACTCCAGATTGAGTCAGACTCAATATCCCGGATTAAGAACGCACAGAAAGACGATGGTGAACTCTGGGCAATCTTACAGAATGTGGAGATTGGTAAACAATCAGAATTCATAGTAGATGAGCATGGAGTAATCTGGTGTGGTAAACGTTTATGTGTGCCTAATGATTCTTCTCTTCGAGAATCGTTATTAGCTGAGGCACATAGTTCTCCGTTTTCTATTCATCCTGGATCTACTAAGATGTATCGGGACCTTCGTCAGAATTTTTGGTGGAATGGAATGAAAGAGGATGTGGCTAAGTATGTTAGCCGTTGCCTTACTTGTCAGCAGGTCAAGATTGAGCATCAGAGAGCTAGTGGTTTGCTTCAGCCACTACCTATTCCTGTATGGAAATGGGATGATATTTCCATGGATTTTGTGACAGGGTTGCCAAGGACATTTAAGAAAAATGATGCAATATGGGTTGTAGTTGACAGATTGTCAAAGTCGGCTCACTTTCTCCCAATTCAGCAAGGATTTTCGGTTAGCAAACTATCTGAAGTGTTTACACAAGAGATTGTTAGACTTCATGGCACTCCGGTGTCTATCGTGTCTGATCGAGACCCGAGGTTCACATCTCGCTTTTGGAAGGGTTTGCAAGCTGCATGGGGTACCAAGTTGAGGTTTAGTACGGCGTTTCATCCTCAGACTGATGGTCAGTCGGAGCGTACTATTCAGACACTTGAGGACATGCTTCGAGCTTGTGCTTAGAGTGGACTGGGAACTGGGATGAGTACTTGTGTTGGTCGAGTTTGCTTACAACAATAGTTGGCAAGCTAGCATTGGCATGGCACCTTTCAATTATTGTATGGTCGTAAATGTAGAGCACCTATTTGTTGGGAAGAGGTGGGTGAAAGAGTCATCGAAGGACCCGAGTTAGTTCAGATCACGAATGAGAAAGTTGCTATTGCTAGAGAAAAGTTAAAGGAAGCTCAAAGTAGACAGAAAAGCTATGCAGACCGACACCGTCGACTTTTGGAGTTTAAGGTCGGTGACAAAGTATTCCTGAAGGTTTCGCCTTGCAAAGGCGTACGACGTTTTGGTCTAAAAGGGAAACTTAGTCCACGGTTATCGGACCCTTTGAAATCCTAGAAAGAGTTGGTGAGGTTTCGTATCGTTTGGCTTTACCACCTCAACTGTCACATATGCATAACGTTTTCCATGTATCTCTTTTAAGGGGATACAATTATCATCCTATTCACGTGGTTAACTATCACTTCATTTGATTCGTGAAGACTTATCGTTCGAGGAGGAACCCGAGGCCATACTGACCGACAAGAGCGCATTATGCGTAAGAAAACTATCCCTTTCGTTAAGGTATTATGGAAAAATCATTCCGAACGTGAAGCTACATGGGAGATAGAAGATGAAATCCGTTCTCAATATCCGTATCTATTTACCTCTTAGTTACTATCTTTATATGTTTCTGTTATTAGTTATCTGTTCTTGAACATCACGTAGTCATCTCTTATACGATTTGTCCATCGAATCGATCCCGTTTCAGCAATTGAATAATTGTGAGTGATTTCGTTCACTGGTTGATTTTTACGACTCCGTGTACGTTATGTCATCATGTCTTTGTTCGATCTGTACCTAGCAATTTCGTGGACGAAATTGTTTTAAGGGGGGTAGAATTATAATACCCATAAAAATATCAAATAATTAAAATAACAAACCTAATAATAAAACTACAGGGACCATTGTGTAATTTTGTAAAATTACAAAACACACCCAACCCCACCCCCATCTTTCCCGTCTTCCTCTTCCCCACCATCGTCCCGAATTTCAGCCATTATCACGCACCAAAACTTACAATAATGAAATTAATCGGAAGTGGACAAATATATATCTGTTTCTAATCGAATTCTATACTCAAACTCTACAAACAAGCACAACATCACCCGATCCCTAGAAGTCGCGGATCTGCAACTGACGTGTTCACCCTCCTTCGAGCTTCAAACTTTGAAATTAACATAGGGCTTTGCATCAATACCATCATTCAAAGCTTCCATCGAGCTTAATTTGATTATCATTGGAGATTTCCACATCCACTGTGAACCCACGGTCGCGGACCTGTTCTTGTTGGTTCAACATCGATTTGTCATCATACAAGTAATTCCTCACACCCACACTCGATTTTTCATGGGGAATAAAAGCCCCAAGATTTTAGATACTATCGAAATCGAATTGGGGTTCAATTGGATTGAAATCGATTCTAGGGTTTATGTTAAATTGGGGGATTTGTTTAGGACGGGTTTAAGATTTAAAAGCCGAGTTATAACGCGGCTGAGGCCTTTGATCTACTGGTTGTATGTGGGAGTTTGGGTTTGAGGTCACGGGTTCGAACCCGAGCCTCTGCATATTTTTTTAAAGCCCTGTTTAGCCTTAAAAATTATGTAAAATTACTATGAAAATTAAAAAAAAATCTTTATAAACTCTGTTCAATTTTTAAATCATTAACCTTATTCTGAAATTTCTTTAAGTTAAACCTTTTAAAAACGATATAATAAAGACATTTAGTCTAATTATTTTTATGGATTTTTCTAGATAAATGGTAAAAATCTGAGTAAATATAAACTCCTTATAACAGTACCAATCAATTTTCTATAATTAGTTGGTTAAAAACCTTAACAATTTATATTTATATTGTTAACGAACGTTATAAATAGTTTATTTTGTTTAAAAATAGACTGTAAACAGTTGATTTAGGCCGTATTTTACAGTCCATTTACAGAGGTCATAACTTTACATAACAGATCCAAATCAGTTAAATCTTATTTCCATGACGAAGTTCGTCGAAAGACGAATCTGTTGATATATAAAACATCAAAAAACTCATTCGTTTAGACCTCAAAATAGTCGTTTTCGTAACAGCTAGCAGTTCTGCACAGCTGTAAAGATCCACGTTTTTTCATATTTCGGTAATCCAAATCAGAAACTTTTCTAAATGAAAGTTGTTCAAAAATCACTAATCTAGTAAACTGGAGATTTTCAGAACTTTTAAACGTCGTTTAGTATTTTTAACGAGTGTGAAAAGACAGGGGCAGAACTGGAACTTTTCTAATCTGAAATAAGAATATCTAAACTATAACTCGAATTACAATATCGTAGGTTCTCGCGGCGTTAACCGAGCCTAGACCTTGTTTCTGATTATTGTCATTCGTGTATAAGGTACGGATTCTGTCCTTTGATTTCATAGTATTCACTTTGTTTCCGTTACTTTGTAGTACAGATTCTTGGTTACCTTATCATAGTATAATTCTGTTCTGTTACTTTGTAGTAAAGATTTTGATACCATGTTTCCATTAATATGACTCGTTTGGCATTTGGTGGTATTTTACTAGTCGTCTAACGTTATTTGTTATGCTATGACTCGTTCGACTTGTTAATTTTACTTGTTGAAGGCTTACAGCATGCAATATATATTTTATAAGTTTGTGCTCATTATTGCATGTTTTATAATGTTCTATGATACGTATATGTTGGTAGTTGTACTACCATTTGATTTGATACTCTGTTACCCGAGCTCTCCGACATGTCATTGTGGCGTCAATGATGTGACACTTTGACGGTGTGTAATAAATAGTCACGGCGTCTCCGTTAACACGTTAGTACTCAAGTAGTACTTTGGCCATAATTATCTGAGAGGCGGATGGATCGATCCTAGTTAGTTCAGTTCCGTTCAGTTCGGTTCCGGGGGATGGAATCATGTGTACGCCCCACACACCATCTCATTGGTGCATAGTCTTGCTAGCTATATACTTATCAGTTCAGTTTCGGCTCTGGGACTTCTTATATTACACGACTTATTTGTTTGTATATACGCGTCGTGTAGATCAGTTCAGTTCAGTATTACATGTTCAGTTCAGTATCAGTATTATATGTTCAGATTCAGATTTTCTGTTTTCCATATCATATGATCAGTTAGTATCAGATATCAGTATGTTATGCTTCCTATCATTACTATTGTTATTTCCGTCACTGAGCAACTTTTGGCTCAGCCGTATTTTCTTTTGTGGTGTTTCCTTATTTTATGTAGGTAATCAGGGTAATCCGGGAAACAGTGAAGAGTGAATGAAGACCAGGATTGTATTTACCTTAATTGATGTAATGAATAACTTAATTAGCTTCCTTCGGATTATTTGGTTTGGTTGAATTTATTTCTTTTGACCGTCTCTTTAATATCATGGATTTTGACTTTTTGATTTGATATCTGTAATAGTGACACGTCAGCCTCTCCGGGTTGGGTGTTACATTTATGGACTAATAACAAATGTTAAATAGCGTTGATAAACGGTAACGATAACGGAAACAATCGGAAAGGTTTTACCTGAGGGATACGGGTTGTCACATTTTTGATGTGGGAAGCGGTAACTAGGGTAAAACAATCAGTTCGATTGGTTTAAAAACCAATTTCCGTTGGATCGTTAGTAACCAATACGTTTATCATTAGGCTAGTGTTTTTTACCCCCCCGACGCAACCTATGTTCGTGCTCATTCATATAATATCAAACAAGATCTGCTGTCAAGTTCGTTCATTTATCACACAAATGAACTTAAACAAACTTCCAACCAACCGGTTTACGAATAGTTAGTCAAATGTTATGTTCGTTTAACACATTTAACATTGGTGGTTAACCCGACCCGTTGGCCCTCACCCATAATTACGTCTCACATACGGCCTGTTTGGACACACAACGGCGTGGATAAGCAGTGCGCACGTTATAAATCACTCACATCGCATCCTGGCGCAAATTAGGGTTCATCCCTAATAACCCCTTTTTCACACATCAATCGTCTTCACGCACTCTCTGTAAGTGACACACATTCGATCATTCATCAAACAATACTCATATCTTCTGTAAGTAATCCCTAAAAACCCAATTTTCTTTCACCACAATGTTGGATGATGCACCAATGAAAATGCTTCGATGATTACGTTTTGTTGTAAATTTTTGATGCTATAGATGTTGTTAGAACGTTGTTGATGCTTCAGATGATCATAAACATTGTTGAAATTGGAAGAGATCGAGGGGAAGTTGTGAAATAGTGTGTTTACTGTTTAAAAAAGTGTGTTTACTGATTAGTGTATCTAAATGGAAATTTAGTTGAATTTTTTAAATTTAAGGGTGATTGAGTGTGTTCTTCAGAATGTTGCTGATTGGTGATCATTTTTGCAGTTGGAAAAGAATAAATTGAAAGATGATTTGTGCATTATATGGTTGAAAGTGTATCATTAAACACTCTTGGATGATGAGCAGATTAGTTATGGTAATTTACACATGTAGTTGATAGTAAGACGTTATGTTAAGCCAAAACCATATGTTGTTGTTCTTGAGAAAAGTATTTGTATACTCACTATTTCATGTTGTGTTATTTGTTAAGGATCAAATGGCAAAAAGTAGATATTTGACTGGAAACTATAGAGCTATCAAGTATGATGTCCGATGATGGTGAACAGCTATTGGTCGTTTATGATGACCCACTCAGATCAGCGGTCAATATCTTTGGATGAAACAAGTAGCACGGAAGAATCACCAGATGAAACAAAACTCTCCCTAGATACAAATGATGCAATTCCATATATTGGTCAAAGATTTGCTACTCATGATCATGCTTATGAGTCTACAGTGAGTTTGCTAAACGGTGTGGTTTCTCAATCCGTCGACATCGAACTGAAGGTAAAGATGGTGTCGGGAAAGGTCTCACTCGACGATATTTTGTCTGCCACAGGGCGGGAAACACACCTGTAAACGTTAAATGAAAATAAACCACAAAGAAATAGAAAATCATCAAGATGTGGATGTCAAGCATATATGCGTATAAGCAAAACAACTGAACTGGGAGCACCTGAATGGCGAGTAACGGGTTTTTCAAATCATCATAATCATGAACTTTTAGAACCAAATCAAGTTCGTTTTCTTCCCGCTTATCGTACCATTTCAGATGCAGACAAAAACCGTATCCTCATGTTTGCCAAGACGGGAATTTCAGTGCAGCAAATGATGAGGCTTTGGAACTTGAGAAATGTGTGGAGCCTGGATACCTTCCGTTCACTGAAAAAGATGTAAGAAATTTGCTTCAGTCATTTAGGAAAGTGGATTTGGAGGATGAGAGCATTGATTTACTCAGAATGTGTAGAATATTAAAGATAAGGATCATAATTTCCAGTTTGAGTATAAACTTGATTCAAGTAATCGGTTGGAAAAATATGCATGGTCATATGCGTCATCTGTCCAATCATATGAAGTATTTGGTGATGTAGTGGTATTTGATACAACACATCGATTGAATGCTTTTGATATGCCACTTGGGATATGGGTTGGAATGAACAATTATGGCATGCCTTGTTTTTTCGGCTGTGCACTTCTGCGTGAGGAAAACTTGAGGTCGTATTCATGGGCTTTGAAGGTAATCAAGTAACTGATTTGGTGTTTTAAAATGTCTTTTATCTGTGTATGATGTGTAGTTACTATATTTTCTTTCTGCTGCCTATTTTGTTCCTTTGGTTTAGTATGTCATGTGATTAAAGCATCCTAGGTCTTATATGTGGAAGACTTCTTCCCCTTCTTCAGTTCAACACCTATAGATTCACAATATGAAGAACAATACTGTGACATACTTTTTGTGGATAGGGGTTTTGTGAGGAATTTAAATTGCATTGCGTATGACATCAAAATAATACTTTAATCTGATTGGAAGAGATATATGTAAAAGCTAACAACTGAATTATTGGACACCTATGCTGCAAGGATATATGTGCAATTGCATGATACAAGACACTTGGATTTGATTAGTTAGAACATGTAGGGCACAAATGTAAGTTTTCGCTCTGAAGTATAGATAAATTAATTTCAAAAAAAACTTATCTTTGTCGTTCATTAAATAAGTTATAAAAATATAAAACGAGCCTTATTTTATCTTTCCAGAAAACCAGAATTGCTTTCTTAAAGAGAGAATATAGAAGGGTCTTGTAATGCGATTGAAGATCTAAGCTAGTTGCTATATGGTCCTCTAGACAGGTGATAAAATAGTAGGTTGGGAGATGAATCAGGTCGAAAAAGAGTCTGGTCGGGGAAGGGTCGACCCATAAACACTTTTTGTTCATTTTTCTTGAATCTTATAAATTACTTAGTATCAATGTGATTGCAAAAGCTATATCATGACAGTGATATCAACTTTGTTTTAGTTTTAAATATTTTGGATCGAATCCTTTGCCCCGCTTCCTCTTTAGCTAATTTTTAATTATGCCCATTGGACTATTAAAGATAAATTGTGACCTCAATTATGGTTCTAAATTGACTCCTCTCCCAACTGAAATCAGTGATATTTGTGTCCATTGATATATGGAAACTTTTGGCACTTTATATCTAAAATTTTCACTATGTGAAAGGCTTTTTTGGGTTTCATCTATTAATGTGCCTAAATTGCCACCTTTACTGCAGACTGCCAAACAAAATCAATTATATTCGTCAGACAATCTATTTATGGAACCTTTTGTCTTTTAATTTCTAAAATAATATTCATCTTGTGAAGGCGTTCCTGGGTTTTATGAATGGGAAGGTTCCACAGACGGTATAACTGACCAAACCTATTGTGAGAGAAGCTATAGCAATGGAAATGCCTTCTGCTAAACATGCTTATTGCATCTGGCTGATTGTTGCAAAATTCCCATCTTGGTTTAATGCTGTTTTTTGGGAGAAATATAATGATGGAAAGGTGAATTTTATCGACTTTATAATATGGAGTCGATAGAAGATTTTGAGATGGGTTGGAGAGATATGGTTAATGCTTTGGGCTCCACACCAACCGTCACATAAATACCTTGTTTGCCTCAAGAACTCTCTGGGCTTTGCCATATTTGAGAAGCCACTTTTTGCTGGAATGAACAACTGCACATTCAAAAGCTATCAATGCTTTCATCCAACGGTTCTTGAGTGCCCACAACTCGACTTGCACACTTCATTGAACAAGTATGTTATCTTCTCTTATCAGTCTGTTTTACTTGATCTTATATATTTTATGTTCTATGATATCATAAGTTTAGATGTTATCAAGGAAGAAGTGTAAAGGGTTCTAAATTTGAGCTTTTTTGAAGTGTTAGGATGTGCATCTATAGTGATACTGATAATCAAATTTAAGTGTTTAGGTAGAGATGATATGTAGTTGCCTCATTATTTAGGTCCAACATAACTAGATTCGGAGAAGCAGATAATATGCATACGTTAGAAAATTTTGTTATAAAAATTAAAGTAAACTTACTGCATCCTGAGCTCTAGAGGTGGCCATTCAACCCATTTGGAGGTCGGCCAAACTGTGTTTTAAACCATAAAACCTCCTAAATCTTTTCTTAAAAATGAGATTATTATTCTAAAAATTATTCCAGGTCAATTCCAACCTGACCCACATGACTGACACCAAATAATCTTCTGTTTCACAAGAGCTCTCCTAACCCATTACGACCCGCCTATTTTGCCAACTCTACTAAGCTAATCAACGAATTATCCTATAATCTTCTTTTGATTTTCTTTTTAATCATAATAATCACTTTGAAAATCAGGTGGTGTTGCTGTGGATTTCAAAGATCAGGCAGGTGAACAACAAACAATGCAACAAAATCTCCAAAACATTTGCTTGAAAACAGGAGCACCCATGGAATCCATGCAGCCTCGGTCCTAACACCTTTTGCATTTTCAAAGCTACAAGAACAACTTGTGCTGGCTGCTCATTATGCGTCATTTCAACTGAAGATGGGTTCTTAGTTAACACCATACAACAACTTGAAGGCGGCCGAAAAGTTTATTGGGTCCCACATGAAGGCAGTATCAGCTGTAGCTGCCACCACTTTGACTTCTCTGAATCCTTTGTAGGCATGCCCTTCGAGTACTGTCCACAGGAAATTGCTTTCAGATTCCAGAAAGGTAATGTTTGACTTGATTATTTCGGTAATAAAAAAATAGGTAATGATGGGTATATCCACTTAATTAAATAACTCTGTAAATAGGAATGATATAAGTTGCAGTAAGTACGGTGTATCTTTGATTATAAATCGTTGTAAGTGGGAAAATGGGCCGGTTGGGTTACCTGACAATAAAGTAATTCATAGTACATTAAAATCTACTTCAACAACTTCTAACATGTTTGGTACTTTGACCCATTATCTTTTCAGCCATATTTTCTCTTAATTTTACCAGTTGATCCCTTGTAGCCGAATCAACATATTCATAATAAATATGTCAATTTTTTATTTTGTTCCTGTTATCAGAATTATTTGCAATAAATGTCTTATTTGTGTGTTATTAGGTATATGCCCCTGCGATGGCGGCGCATAAACAATCAGCAAAGTTCCTTCAGCACCAATTGAGTGATCATACAGAAAGAGTTCAACTATTGCAAGGGTATGGTGTCAAATCTAGTGACAGAATCAGTCAATCTAAAGATCGACTTGATATTGCTATGGAACATGTTTCTGTTTTATTATCAAGGATAAAGACCACCCGGTCCTTCTTCACGGTATGCCAGAAATGATTGTTTTACATAGGTAGCGTTAAAGCGGTCGTAATTACAACCCATGTACAAATGTTAAAAAGAATCAGAGGGAGGTTTATGTGCAAAAGTTGTTTTTCTTTGGAATTGATGATGAACTTTTGAAACAAGTTGTTAGATGCTCAATGGAACTGCTTTGTGTAAAGTTTGCCTGAGTTTTGTGTTGCGATTTTGATCAAAAGATCATGTTATGTCTGAGCAAAATCTGTTGCTTCTTAAATTGGAACACTAAACGGCTTTTTCTTATTTTCATGTATAGCCCTATAAACTTTCTTATGTCATATGTACCATACTAAACTTTAAAATATCAAGTATACCATTTCCTTATAAGAATGAAATTTCATGAGTATTTGATATGATCAAGAAGAAACAAAGAAGGAAAGAAGTTCGAGCAACCAGCTACCCAATATCATTCATGATTCCGCCTTTATAGGTCGGATATTAACTAAGGGTCTGTTAGTTAGGATTACAACTAATTGAACATTTACAAAGTACACCCTCGATTACATCATTCCTACAATTTGACCCTTCTATTTACTATAACAATTCTATTCGTAAAATACTTCCCCCGTAAAAGCATTCTTGACCTCAAAATGAAGTCGGGAACCGGAGCTGGAATTCCTGTAATCTTCCCATGTAGCTTCTGTTGCCGGCAGTTGCCATCCAATGCACCCAAAAGACTAACAACCATCGTATTGCATTTGCGTACCAGTTTCCGATCCAAAATGGCCCTCGGTTGGAAACAAAAACGAGGTTCCTCCGACAAGGGTAATCAGAGAATGGTCACCCTTAGCAGCTTTAAGAAGAGACATGAAAATGTGGGTGAATTTGAGAATAAGAGGGTAAATCAAAGCGATAAGCAACTGGACGATCTTTTCCACAATCAGAAAAGGACCAAAATATCGGGGACCAATTTGTGATGACGATGGCCCTTCAGAGATATCTGCACATAAGGTTGCCAATTTCAAAAAAACCCAATCCCCCACGTTAAAGCTACGATAAACCCTATGGCGATTAGCCATTTGGCGCATACGATTCCGAGCTGCTTTTAGAGATATTTTAGATTGGCCAATTTAAGTTCTCGATCTCTGAACAATTCTTCGATCAAAGCAACCTTTGAATCATTTGGAATATACCGATGTGTAATGGAGGGTTAATTCCATAAGGAGCTTCAAATGGGGACATACCAATGGTGGAATGCTTGGTGGTGCTATACCACCATTCCGCTAAAGTCAACCATTTAAACCACAATAATGGTGTGTCCATGACCATAGCTCGTAGATATGATTCAGGCATCGGTTATGACCGTCGGATTGGGGGTGGTATGCAGTAGAATATGACAAGGAGATGCCTTGTAAATTCATAAAATCTTTCCAAAATTGGCTAAGAATAAGGAATCACGATCGGTTACAATCGTAGCAGGGCACCCATGCAATTTGAAAAACCTTATCAAACACCGCTTTGAGCAACATGAGCAGCTGAGTAGGGGTGAGTGAGACCCACAAATGACGTATTTAGTAAACCGATCAACAATCACCAAAATGAATCCTTACCAAAAGACTTGGAAGTCCATTAATGAAATCTATGGAAATGTCTGAAAAGATGGTGGTGGGTACCGGTAATGGTTGAAGTAGTCCAGGAGTAGCTATTCGTTCATATTTGCTCATCTGACAAGATTGATAATCTTGAATAAAGGTACACACATCCTGAGAACATTTCTTCCAATAAAAAAGTTCGTGAAGACGATGAAATGTAGCCGCATAACCTGAGTGGACTCCAATAGGAGAAGAGTGACATAAAGCAATCAAGTCAGCTTGAAGAGTAGCATCAGCACCGATGATTAATTTGCCCTTTTGTTAAGCATGTGACCACCCAAGAGTAGTGTGGAACAAGGCTTCCTTGTTGTAAAGTTGTTAAGATGGTTTGCAAGTGAGGGTCGGCAGCCCAACTCTGCTGAATTCTTGGCCATAGTAATGGATCGATGGAGCTTAGACTCATTTGAAATAGAGCTGATCCTTCTACACGCGATAAGGCATCAACAAGTTGATTCGTGGTTCCTTGTTTATACACGATTTCAAAATCATTCCCTAAGAGTTTAGATAAGCACGTTTGCTGGAGTGGGGTGTTAATCTTTTGATTTGAGTAAGAATTTAAGGCTTTTTTTGATCTGTTTTGATAATGAAGCGTGTGGAGATGAGATAATGGTGCCAATGTTGACAGCCATAAAATGGCTAACAATTCATGCTCATAAACAGATAAGATTGTTGCTTGGAGCTAAACCTTACTTAGTAAGCCAAAGGAGATTATCTTGCATCAACACTGCACCTAAACCCTTGGCAGAAGCATCGTTTCAATGACAAAGGCTTAGAAAATAGGGTAAAGCTAGGTCGGTGATGTTAGGGATCCCGGGTTTAGATCGACACACAAACACAATCAAACTGCGAGAGAAAATATAACCAAAGATGAACACACGAGATTACGTGGTTCGGGCGACGTGACCTACGTCCACGGGCGCAACCAGGATAATACTTTTATTGATTTCTGCCTCACTCGTGAGGAATTACAAGTACAATACACAATATAAATAGGCAAAATTAGGGTTTACAACTTA
>JABSNV010000418.1:75000-85687 GCA_024085815.1 Flaveria linearis | reverse complement strand
GGGTGTCTTCATTTCTGCCGGATTTAAGTGGTAGGTATTCTGACTCAGGAAAGGAGTGTAATACCAGCACTCTCTGTCCTATGAAGGATCAGAAGTTGAAAGGGAAAGTTGCTGATGACGAGAAAGAAACCCAAGAAACAGCAACCTGCAAGTTCCCAGAAGGACAACATTGCATGCATATGTGTGGTCTGCAAACCATATGGCTAAAGATTGTTACTTACAATCCAGCAAGAACACATTATGCAAATAATGTTAGAAAACGAAGGAGTCAGAAAGGTTTCTCAGGTGACCATTTAAAAGGTCCAAATGATGAAAAAGGGAAAGTTGGTCTCGGAAAGCCAAGTTGCTTTCGGAAGAAAGAGAACTACTTCTTCCGAAGGGAAAATGGCTTCGGAAGCAAACCTTCTAAGGTTCGGAAAGAACAAGAAGGCTCCCATTGAAACCATCCAGAAGAAGACTACTTCGGAAGAAAAGGTGGTGAAGGCTTCTCCGAAAAGAAAGAAGCTTCGGAAGAAGGCCATGCTGCAAAAGCTTCAACAAGCTCATCCTCAAAGATAAACCAAGGGATGGATTGGAAGATCAAGGAAGATGCTGCAGCCCAAACCTCTTCTTCAACAATGACCTCTATTGAACCCCAATGCATATCTTTTGGTTCAATTATGTCACTATCTTTGGAAGAGCCCAAGACCAGCAAGGCTTGGGCTTCCAAACAAAACTAACCATCTCATCTTATGTGCAGGGACGTCCATTTGACAAGAACAACAATGTCTGGATTGTAGATAGTGGATGCTCCAGGCACATGACAGGAACAGATCTCTCCTTCAACAATTCCAGAACTTTGATGGAGGGCCTGTCCAATTTGGAGGTGAGGCCGGAGGATATATTTCTGGCAGAGGAAGTATATCCAATGGCAGAATAAACATTGACAAAGTTCACTTTGTCAAACAGCTTGAACACAATCTGTTAAGTTTCTCAATTCTGTGACCAGAAGCATCAATGCTCTTCACAGAACATGAGTGCATTATCCTCAAACCAGGGATGACAATTCCTCCGGAATTGGTGCTTCTTAGATCTCCCAGGAAAGGGGATATGTACAAGCTGATATGAAAAATGCTTCTCCTATGGGTGAAGTATCATGCTTTCTTTCCAAAGCTGATAGTGATGAGTCAACACTATGGCATAAACGCATGTGTCATGTGAATTTTAAAACAATGAATAAATTGGCTAAAAATAACTTGGTACATGGTTTGCCTAAAAAGGAATTTTTCTGCAAAGATAACTGTGTTGCATGCCTGAAAGGGAAACAACACAGATCATCTCATAAATCCAAATGTGTTAACTCTATCACTACTCCATTACACTTATTGCACATGGATCTCTTTGGTCCCACAAGTATAATGAGCATTGGAAGGAAATCATACTGCCTTGTGATAGTTGATGATTTTACAAGATTTACATGGGTATTCTTTTTAAGAAGTAAAGATGAAACTGCTGAAACTTTAAAATCTTTTATTCTTAAAATAGAAAATCAAATTGATCACAAGGTTAAGATCATTAGAAGTGATCAAGGGACTGAGTTTAAGAACTTTGTTCTTGACTCATTCTGTGACTCAAAAGGATTGCCAGACAATATAGTGCTCCGAACTCCTCAACAAAACGGTGTTGCTGAGAGGAGGAACAGGACACTTATTGAGGCTGCTCGACCATGTTAGCTGATTCAAAGCTGCCTCTAACATTCTGGGCAGAGGCAGTCAGCACTGCATGCTATGTGCAGAACAGGGTTCTTGTAGTTAAGCCCATGGAAAAACCCCTTATGAGTTATGGAACAAGAGGCCACCGTTCATTGGCTTTCTAAGGTCCTTTGGCTGCAGGTGTACCATACTTAACACAAAGGACAACTTAGCAAAGTTTGCTGAGAAGTCAGATGATGCTATCTTTATTGGATACTCTTCTAGCTCTAAAGCTTATAGAGTATACAATATCAAGAATCAACAATTTGAGGAATCATCCATATAGTTGTTAATGAGCACACTCCTTGTGTTAGGGGAATGGACCTGAGTATATCTTTGATTTAGAATTGTTTCCAAACTATTCTAAACCATCTTGTGAGAATGTTTCAGCTGGAACAGGTGCTCAAGAGAATGCTAATGCTGATGCTGATGCTGATGCAAGTCAACTGTTTGAGCTTCCCAGACCTCTTCCAAATTCTCCAAGAGCTGAAAGGCAACAAGCTTCAACCATTCACAGATCTGATAGTGTAACTATCTCCAGGAATAATGAAGCTTCAACAAGTGAATCACTTGATCAACCTCAAAGTTCTTCAGGTGATCCATTACAACACCAGGTTAGGGAAGTAGTATTCTGAAGGAACAGGCAACTGTTAATCCTACTTCACAACCAACCATTGATGATGTTTCTCAATCATTCAATCAGTCCTCATTGAATGACTTTAAAACAGCAGTTGGACAGAGTGATCCAGTTCCTGATCAGAATATGTCCAACCTAGACTTATCTCTGCAACTGGAAGTGATTCCTCGTCTTAGGATTCACAACACTCATCCAACTGAGAACATCATAGGGAATGCTCTGAGGGTGTGAGAACAAGAGGACAAACTCATCATGGGAATGTCTGCTTGTACTCATGCTTCTTGTCTCAGATGGAACCAAAGAAGGTAGAAGATGCCTTAAAGGATAGTAGTTGGGTTGAATCGATGCAGGAGGAGCTGCTTCAATTCGAAAGACAAAAGGTCTGGAATCTATGCCCACTACCATCTGGTCAAGTACCCATAGGAACTAAATGGGTGTTCAGGAACAAGAAAGATGATAGAGGCTTGATTATCAAGAACAAGGCAAGACTAGTAGTTCAAGGATACACCCAGGAGGAAGGAATCGATTATACTGATGTCTTTGCACCAGTTGCAAGACTTGAGGCAGTTAGGATCTTCCTTGCTTATGCTGCATCCAAGAACTTCACAGTCTACCAACTTGATGTCAAGTGTGCTTTTCTATATGGGGATATAGATAGGGAAATCTAGTATGTCAACCTCCAGGATTTGAAGACCCACAGCACCCCAACTACGTGTGCAAACTGGATAAAGCTCTATATGGGCTGCACCAAGCACCTAGGCTGTGGTATGAGACCTTGTCTCAGTTTCTCTGAAGAATGGATACACTAGAGGTACATCGACAAGACTCTTTCATCAGAAAGAGTGGAGAAGACATTTTGCTTGTACAAGTCTATGTTGATGACATCATATTTGGCTCTTCAAACGACCAAATGTGCAAGGACTTCAAAGCATTATGAAGCAGAAGTTTGAGATGGTTCCATGGGAAAAATGGACTTTTTCCTTGGAATTCAGGTGAAACAGATGAAGGAAGGGTTCTTCATAAGCAATCTAAGTATGTCTCAGACATCTTAGATAGATTTGAAATGAAGGATTGTAAACCAGCCAAGACACCCATACCCAGAAACCATAATCTTTGCCCTGACCTTGAGGGGGAGGATACTGATCAACATCAGTATAGAGCATTCATTGGTTCTCTGATGTATCTCACTGCTAGTAGACCAGATATCATGTTTGCCACATGCATTTGTGCAAGATATCAGGCTGCTCCAAAGGTGTCTCACCTAGCTGCTGCAAAGAGAATCCTCAGATACCTCAAAGGAGCACCTAAACTAGGTCTATGGTATCCAAGAAATAGTGATTTTAATCTCTATGGATACTCTGACAGTGACTACGGTGGCTGCAACATTGACAAGAAATCAACATCAGGAGGATGTCAATTTCTTGGTGGAAGGATTATTTCATGGCAATGCAAGAAACAATCCTGTGTCTCTACATCAACTGCTGAAGCTGAATACATTGCTGCTGCTAGCTGCTGTGCTCAACTGCTATGGATTCAAAATCAGATGTTAGACTACGGATTCAACTTCATGACTACTCCTATCCATATTGACAACAACAGTGCTATCTCCATTACTGAGAATCCGGTGAAGCACTCCAAGACAAAGCACATTGATATCAGGTATCATTTCATTAGAGATATTCATGAGAAACAGCTGATAAAGTTAATCAAAGTTGACTCAAATGAACAATATGCTGATTTGTTCACAAAGGCATTTGATGAACAAAGATTTAAGTATCTCATATCAGCAATTGGGATGATAAACATTGAATAACTACCTCTTTTGAAAACCTTTTTAATGTGTAAATCTTGTGTCAATACAATTTAAGCCCTGTTACAAAAGATCTTTAAAATATTCTAAGTGTAAATTCCTTCCGAAGAGGAATTAACTCTCGGAAGATATTCTTGAATATCTTCCGAAGCCAAAATTCCTCAATGGAAATTTTCTTCTCGGAAGAGTTTTTGGTCTCGAAAAAAGCGATTGATTTTAGATCAGATCTACTTCGAAGCTTATAAAACTCTCCATTCGAAAGATAACTTTACTTTCGGAAGCAATACTTTGCTTCGGAAGAGAAAGTACCTTCAAAAGACCATTTTACCTTCGGAAGCAATGCCTTGCTTCGGAAGAGAAATTGACTTCGGAAGACAATTACCTTCGGAAATGTTTTACCCTCGGAAGTAAAGGTTTTTATATGTAACGGATATCTTTTGGGCCCCACTCTGTAAAAAGTAAGATTTTGTCCATGATGGTCAGATTATTTAAAATTATCCTTGCCGCCACTATCATTTCTCCGCCGTAAACCACCATACCACCCACAGTAACCCCAACAGTTACCCTATTACCGCCACTACCACAATTCATCCACTTTTAAATAATCTTGACTGATCAATTTCATCTTCTTTTACCACTTTACAGCCCTAACTATTCCCTTCACTGTCAAACCTTCAATTTCACCCAAATTTCAAGCTTACCTTTTCTTCAATGACGCTAAACCCTCAGCACAACCAAGTCGCATTACTTATTCGTCAAGGGATGTCGACTTCACCCAAATCATCACCTTTCTTACCGAATCCACATACCTCACTGCACTAACTGTTAACCCAACCGTATACTCCAACCATATGTCCGAATTCTGGAGCAACGGTCAAACTGCAGTTCTGAATGGGGTTCGAGTCCTGAGAACCCGCATTTGTGGCCAAGAGTTGGTCATCACTGAACAGCTCATCAGGGAGCATCTCGAGCTCCATGATGATGGGGCTCCTACTGAGTTCCCCAAAGAAGACTTGGAAGGCACCTATATCCTCATGGGATATGGAGGAGATGTCAGCAGATCAACCGTGTAAAGTTTAATTTCTCTTACCATTGGAAGTTCCTGCTGCATATTATCTGCATTGCCTCTCCAACAAATCAGGGGGTTGGGATCAAATCCCATATGAACTAGGATGCCTAGTTCATGGGTTGGTGAGAGGTCTTCGCTTCAACTACTCACGATTTGTGTTGACCAACCTTATCGGAAATCTGAGCAGGGATACATTCTTCATGTATCCCCGATTTATTCAACACATAATCAACTGTGAGATGGAACCGAGCAAGCTTGTCTGCGCAGCTGCTCTTACTGTTCCACAAGTGAGACCTACCATCTTCAAGATACTGAAGAAGATGTCCGCCAACTTCACTGGAAGGTACACTCCACTACCTCCAGAGATGACTGAGCGTATAGCTCCTGGTGACATCCTTGTTATCCCCACAGGTGATGAACCCACACCAGCAACATCCACCACAATGCCAAAACCTTCTTTACCCATCAAAGCTACATACCAGAGACGTCCAAAACGAACCCTTGTTCAATCTACTCTGATTGAACAAGCTCCTTCTGTTCACACCCAAAGGGCTAGAGTGGAATCATGGGCTCCACTCAGTCCGAGGTCACACCATCCTTCACAATTGACCTCAATGTGGGTTTTGAGCCTCCTCAGTCTCAAACCCCTGAGCCCGAACCCCAAGCCTTAAGCCCATAGGGTGAGTCTCTACACTCCCCTGTGCAGCCTTCTAGGGACAGCCCCACCATAGGCTCAATGCCTGTAGACATTGATCTAGGTCCCGGGTCAGTAGGACTAACCACCCTCTCTTTCACTGACCTTTTACTCCGTACTGATGAAGAGATTACATCTCTCCATGGCCATGAAGTTGATCTACAACACCCTTGAAAGATCAACAGAGCCAAGAGGGATCCCTTGTCTCTAGCCCCCATCAGAAGCCAATTACTGAGGTGAGTCCCACTGATGTGGAGGGGACTCATGTAGGCTCAGCTGCCACTACTCAGAGTCTCTCATTGAGCTCTCAGGACAGTGGTAACATAATTAGGACTGAGTCTATGGCAACTTTGCCCATTGAAATCTCTGAAAGAGATGACTCTGAGCAAAGGAAACCAGGGTGCCAAGAAGCCACATCTGGTGGTGAGAGTGAGCATACTAGGTATGTTATCTCATCTCCCCGTGATTCTTCTCATGAAGATGAGGGAAGTATGCAACTAACACTTCAGTACTTGCTTTCTAAGGTCTCCAACCTGGAATCACAGGTAAGGATCTTAGAATCAAGGACTGCCACTCAGCAACTTGAGATTAACAACCTCAAGGCTCAACTAGCTGAGAAACAGACGGAGAGGTCTGTTAGGCATGTACCAATTCAGGTCTCACTGACTTCTTCCTCTAGCTCATCTAGCTCTCAAGATGATGCTACCAAAAAGGGGGAGAAAGTTCAAAGACAAACACTTGAGGAACCACAGACCCAATCTCTAACTTCCTAACTCATCACACTACCTGAGTCATCTCAATCCTTTCTAGAGATTGACTCAAAGATGCTTCAAGATCTCTACAGACTTTTCACAAAGTTTGTATTGAGATCATCCCTAGAACAGCCCAGCCCCGACACCACACTTATATACTTTGGGGCTGAGGAGCTTCAAAGACTGACTGCACCTTCTACCACTGTGGAAGAAGTTGGTCAACCTAAGGTCCACATGGAACCTGAGATTAGCTTCGAAGGGAAAATGGGGACTGATGGCCCAGCAACTGAAACAGATGGGACAGAACTTGCAGCAGTCTCATCTTCCGAAGCTCAAGCTGAAGCTTCCGAAGCTTACATGGAAGCCTCGGAAGAACAAGAAAAGTCTTCCGAGGCCGAAATAGAAGCTGCGGAAGGCTTATTTCAGATGTCCGAGGAACTGACCATCACAGATGTTATTGCTGAAATAGCATCTGAGGTGAGCAGGGAGGACATTTCTGACATTCCTCCAACCCAAACACCAGCTGAGCTTCTCTCTCAATCACAACCCTCCATCCAAGAACCACCACAGTCAAGCACCACCAAAGACAAAGGAAAACGAAAATTGACTGCGGAAGAGCTTCAGGAGGAGGAGAGAATTGAGAAGGCCAAAAAGAAAGGTAGGTTTACTACTGAAAAGCTGCTAGCTGCTAGTTCTAAGGCAGCTGCAGCCAATCAGGAAGAAATCAACCAGAAGAGAAGAACAACACTCATTGACCAGCTCATCAGTCTAGGAGCTGCCAATGAGGAGATACTCCTGCTACCACTAGAGGAGTTGGTGACTTTGGAGAGGTCAACCAGGCTACAACAAGAAAAGGAAGCCAGGTTGACCTTGGAGAGGGAAGAAGAAGAAAGAAGAGAAGCAGCCCTGAAGCTGAGAGAGGACAGGATTAAATTCCTACTCTCAAGAGGCTTCGGTCATCCTGAACTGTCCCTTCATGATGATGACATGATCCTGGTGCTCCACAACAAAGAACAGGATCAAATGGAGAAGGAAAGGAAGAAGGCTGCTAGGGAGAAGTTGAGGGAGAGGAAGAGGAGGGAGGAAGAGAAGAAGGTCACTGCCACCAAGAAGTCCAATGACAAAGCCTGGATGAAGGACTATCTCGGGCTCATGGCTTCTCTGGTAGGCAGGTGGGACCTATGTCCGAAAGGACACTCCAGCGGATAGTCAGTGAAATCAAAGCTGACATCCGTTTGGGGAAGAGAAGGGAGATGTATAGGAGGGTACAGGGAACGGTCTCAACCCCAGCCACTCAACCACAGCCACAACCCACACCAGAACCAACCCCTTTTCCCATCAAAACCGAACCCACTGATGAAACCTTCACCCCTCAACCCACAACTCTACCCAAACCTACCACATCACCTCAACCACCCAAACTACCCATCCTAAAACCCAAGACACAACCCAAAACCACTAAACCTAAGCCTACCCAACAAAAACCAAGACCATCCCCTCAGCCTCCTCAACATCTCTCCTTTGAGGAAATAAAGGAGTTCAAGACGAGGCTCATCAACTGCACTACTTTGAGCAGCATCTCCTGTGAGGGAGAGCTTATCAACATCACCTATGTTGATAACTCTTCAAGCTCCCTCACCCTAGGCCAATTTCTTGAGTTGCCTAGAGACACCTTGGGCCAGGCCGCAAGACTTCTTGGTCTCAACTCCGATACCCTCAATGCTGAGGAGAAGAGACTAAGAAGGAGACTGGTGACTCTACTGGATACAAGGAAAGAGGACAGGATTTCTGGTCAATCTCCTGGACCTAGAAATGCTATAATCCAGTGGAGGTTCGATGAACCTTCTCACAACTTTGTTGTGGAAAGGGAGAATGGTGAAACCAACAGGCTTAATGCCACTTCTCTACTGCATCTCAGCAGATTTGATCTTGCTGAGCTTGCAGAGAAGCCATTCTCCAATCCCTCCAACTCTGAGACTGCTGCACACATCAGAAACCATATCAGCGGTCTCCATTTGGCTGAACGAAGTAGAAGAGCCAAGATTGAAGAAGAGTTGAAGTTGAAAGGAGTGGAAGACAAGGAAAGACCAACCACCAAAGGCACAGCTTTCTACAGATGGTGGAAGGTCCTGAATTGGAACCAATAGTTCGATGGGAATATGACTATACTTTCCATCAACTAACTCTTTTCAGAGGGCCACAACAGAGGGTACACATAATCTAAGGTGACAGAGTAGAGGTTCTGTCCACCAAGGATCTGTACAAGATTCTCAGTACCACAGCAGGAAAGAATGAAGACACTGATAAACACTTACTTTCCTTGGTGCTGAGAGCTTTGAGAAGAAGAGAGAAGTGAAGTTTTGGTAGCATCAGCCTAGGGGGAGTTTATTGGATCATGATAAGGCTGGTGCAACCAAAACCACTTCATAGTCACTTTTGGTGCTACATTGAAGGGCTTCCGAAGCCAAGAAAGAGATCTTCCGAGAGTCTGAGGAACAACAGCTGAAGATATCTACTGAAGGCAAAAGCTGAAGTCAACTGCTGAAGACAACAGCTGAAGCCAACAGCTAAAGACTATCTTCCGAAGACAAAGTCATGAAGAGCTGAAGACAAAGTCAGCTTCCGAAGACAAAGTCTGATGAAAGAACTGAAGACAAAGTCTGCTTCCGAAGACAAAGTCTGATGAAAGAGCTGAAGACAAAGTCTGCTTCCGAAGACAAAGAAGACTCCAAGCCTCGGAAGAAGCAGTCTTCCGAAGTATAAGTGCCTTCGGAAGAAGTTATACTTCCGAAGCACTTTATCCTTCGGAAGACATTGCTATGTCCAGCGGATAAAAGTATGGTCCCTGTCAGTCCGCTGCAGACCTCTGATACAGCATGGCATCTTCCTAAAGAGCCATGTTGTTGACCATACTTTATTCTACTGTTCACCTTTTTGTGATAGTACATGTTACCAACTTTAGTTGGTGACAAAAGGTAAGTCAGGGACATGTCCTGACTACCAACTCTCAAGCAAAATGTCTAAAAGACCTCACCTAGAGTCTTGTAGTATAGATGTAAGGTTAGAGGTGTCCAGCTGGTATCAAAGTATATCCGGCTGTAGGTAGTATTATATATACCTTCTCCTTGTAACTCTTTAGATAAGTGATTTGAGTCCAGGAGTCTTGTAATCCTTTGAGTTGAGAAGCAATATATAAAAGTACCTTGAAAATTTACTTGCTGTGTTAATTTTCTTACTGCTTGTTACTTGTTATATTGTGATCAACTCTTCATAGACTACTTGCTGAGTGTTGTTCACAGTGAGTTGAGAGAAAAACCACCCATAATCGATCCTGCAACAAATGTATTAACTCAACTAATAATGATCAATAATAATAATAATAGTATTTGTTTGCTGAATGTTTATTGAATTCAAATCTAACTATTCTATTCTAGTACACTTTTTCTTAAAAAACTAATTTCTTATGTTTGTATTTTTACTTATGTGTTGTATAAAATATAAAACATTTTCATGCATATTTTTACATATGCTTTGAGATTATCTACATTTCAACGTTCGCTTACGTTTTCACAAAAAAATTATACAAAAATGAGTCGGATCATATGTAAATATTTTTTATTCGATGATATAAACCCGAGTTATTTTGTGTTTCAACCAAAATTTAGTTCGAAAATGAATCGGGACGATTGTAATCTATGTGTTATTATGTTTTGAGTTGGTCTATGTTTTGATATAATTTGTTTGGAAAATAGACGGGTCAAGTATAATACGTTTTCATTCACCGGTATAAATTCAAGTTTATTTACGGTTCACATGTGATGCATTTCCGCTCAGATCAATTTGTATAAAGAGTGGTGAATGAGAAAGATAAGTACTTTTGAACCTCTAACGAAAAAGGATACCACCACTGATAAACACCAGAATAGGCGATATTCACTGGCCCAGGAGCACCCCCGAGTAAAAGCTTCTACAGCTGGTTGACCAAAATAAGGATC